>CAUYTI010095482.1:0-26277 GCA_963575145.1 Galago senegalensis | reverse complement strand
AGCAGCCAAGCTGAAAAAGCAGTCAAAGACTCTATCCCGTTCACAGTAGTGCCAAAGAAGATGAAATATTTGGGAGTTTATCTAACAAAGGATGTGAAAGATCTCTATAAAGAGAACTATGAAACTCTAAAGAAAGAAATGAAAATGTTAAGAAATGGAAAAACATACCATGCTCAAGCCTGGGAAGAATCAACATTGTTAAAATGTCCATACTACCCAAAGCAATATATAATTTCAATGCAATCCCCATTAAAGCTCCACTGTCATATTTTAAAGATCTTGAAAAAATAATACTTCATTATATATGGAATCAGAAAAAACATCGAATAGCCAAGACATTAATTAGGAATAAAAACAAATCCGGAGGAATTACGCTACCAGACCTCAGACTATACTACAAGTCCATAGTGATCAAAACAGCATGGTACTGGCACAAAAATAGAGAGGTAGATGTATGGAACAGAATAGAGAGCCAACAGTTTTTTTTTTTTTTTTTTTTTGAGACAGAGCCTCAAGCTGTCCCCCTGGGTAGAGTGCCGTGGCATCTCAGCTCACAGCAACCTCCAACTCCTGGGCTTAAGCGAGTCTCCTGCCTCTGCCTCCCAAGTAGCTGGGACCACAGGCGCCCCCCCACATCGCCCGGCTATTTTTTGGTTGTAGCCGTCATTGTTGTTTGGCGGGTCCAGGCTGGAGATTCAAACCCGCCACCTTAGGTGTACGTGGCTGGCGCCTTAGCTGGTTGAGCTATAGGCACTGAGCCTGTTTTTAGTTTTTTTACTTGTGTGTTTATGTCTTGAGACAGTGTGTCATTCTGTAGTCCAGTCATAGCTCCCTGTAACCTCAGCCTTCTAGGATAAGGTGATCCTCCCACCTCAGTCTCCCAGCTGGGGCGATAGACACATGACACTATGCTTTGCTAATTTTTTAATTTTGTAGAGACCAAAGTGCTAAGATCACTGGCATAAGCCACCATGCCTATCCTTAAGCATTTTTATTTTTTTATTTTTCTGCTTTGTTTTTTTTGACTCAAGGCTCACATCTGGGCCATGTAACTTCTGGAGAACCTGTTCCTCCAGGCCTGGTCCATTCCACTTGCAAACAACTCACCTGCAAGAGCATCCTTCATATGTGCTTACCACCAGCCAGTCAGAGCCCACATGTCAAGCATTTCCTCTGCTGGGCTCTCACACTCAAGGACACTCTCTCCAGGGTCAAATATCCAACATTAGATGGCTAGGAGAGTCTCTAAGTTCACACTAGAGACTATTCACACTATAGACTGCCTGGTCTATTCTTTCTGTGGGAAACTAAAATCAAGGCTGTGGCCCACTTTGCCCCGTCCCTCCTGTTCCCAACACACTCTGCCACCTCTCTGGGTGTCTCCGCATGGCCTGGCCCTGCTGTTTCTAGGGAATTCTGAGTAACCCTCGGGCATGATGGTTGTTTTCTTGTCTGTATGTCTTACTGTACTGGATTTTTAAAAACCCTGAGTTCCCTTAAAACACAGAAAAAGCCCACTTGATTATCTCAATAGACAGAGAACAAGTACAGAAAAAATTCAACATACTCAATAAACTAAGGGTAGATTAGAATTTTTTCAAATTTATAAAGAACACCTATGAAAAACTCACAGCTAACATCACACATGTTGTCCCCTAAGATGGTGATACTGGAATTTCTTTCTTCAGTAGGTCCTTAGTCTTGGGGATTCGAGGAATGAACCCACAGACCATAGGTCAGTGGCAAGACAGGATTTTTGTTAGAAATTAGAAAGGTATACAGAAGAAGTAAAAGGCAGCAGAGTTTCTGGCAGGTAATCTCTGTGTGGCCTCTTGGTATTTAGGTCTTGAGAATTACATTTGGCTGGACTTGGCAAATGGAAACACGTCTTTATCGTTAATGAGTGTTAGGGACAAATGAATGAGTGCAGTCCCTCCAGCTCAGGGCAAAAAGTCAGGGTGCTACCTTAATGAACTTGCCCAAGGCTGAACCTGTCTAGCCTTGAATGGGAGGAATTCCTGCATCAATGGGAAACAAGACCAGAAGTTCACCTTGCTGCTTTTATTAAACATTGCCCAGGGAGTTCTGAAAGGATGGACAGTCAAGGAAAAGAAGTAATAGGCAACTGAATTGGAAAGGGAGAAGTAAAAGTATCTTTATTCTAAGGAATCTACTAAAAAACTATGATTAACAGTATTTTTTTTTTTTGAGACAGCGTTTCACTATGTCACCCTTGGTATAGTGCTGTGATGTCATAGCTCACAGTAACCTCAGACTCTTGGGCTCAAGCTATTCCCTTGCCTTAGCCTCACAAGCAGTTGGAACTACAGGTACCTGCCACAACTCCCAGCTATTTTTTGGTTGTAGTTGTTATTGTTGTTTGGCAGGCCCGGGGTGGGTTAGAACCCACCAGCTCTGCTGCACGTGGCTGGTGCCCTAACTGCTGAGCTACAGGTGCTGAGCCATGATTAACAATATTTTAACAGGTTCAAGATTTTTACACAGTACTGTGTTTGTTTTCTATTGCTCTTATAACAGATTATGGCAAATTTTCTGGCATAGGATAAAATACATGTATTATTTTCCGGTTTTGTGTGTCATCAAAGTGCATGGGTCTCTAGTCAGCAGGGCTGCACTCCTTTCTGGAGGCTCAGAGGGACCATTTGTTTCCTTGATTTCCCCAACTTCTGTAGGCCACTGGTGGTGACCCTGGACTCATGGCATTGTCCTGGCTCACAACAACCTCTCTGTTTCCCTCTCACCTCTCCTTCCCTCCTCTTGGGGACTTGCTGAGAAATGGGGAGTGACTGCTAATGGCCATGCAGTTTCTTTTTGGTGTAATAAGACTGTCCTCAAATTGGTTATGGTGATGATTGTGCAACTCTGTGAATACAATAAAAATCCTTTGAAGTGTGTACTTTAAGTGAACAGAATCTTCAAATAAATAGAAATGAATATCAAATTCTATAATATGGCATTTTCACAAAACTCAAAATTTTGTTATTTACAGTTTTATTTTTCTTCATACATATTCTCAGTTCATAATAAAAATTATAGGAAAGCTGACAAGATGACATAAAACCATAGGAATTATGATATATGACAGAGATAATTGAGAAAAGATACCATCAAGAAACAGCTCAAGGATGAAGGTATAACTTTTATTCTTCATGAAGATAACTTTTATGTGAAGCCAAAATGAGAAGAGCTTATGTAAATTGCATAGGTACAATTTTTCAGAATGTAGTGTAAAATCTATTTATTTTGATTATTTTAAGCATAATTTAACACCTAAATGAACAATTATTTGAGTAATTTCCTGTGTTAGCATACTTAAACACATGTGCAGAATATGACAAAATATCCACAATATTTCAATAAATTATGAAAAAGTAAGAGATAAGCCTGACTTAATGAAATACTTTAATTGTTATTTTAAAATTTTGCAATAAACCTGCTAAGGTCTAGGGCAGCACTCTGGTGACTGGAGATAGCATAAATGTTATTACGTTTTTTAAGTGAGTTATGAGGAACAGGACAAATGATATGACTTTCCAAGTGCCTCGGTATAAAGATTCTCACAGAGACACTAGGGGAAATTAACAGGGCAGTAAATTTAAAGCATGGTAAAATAAACATTTCTTTATGCAACAGATAGTCACCTTGTAAAATTCATAGCCATAGAAAGATAGCTAAACAAATGTTGAGTCTTGGTAATTTTATGAGTAATAATAAAGGTTTATGTTAACTAAGACATTGATAAAAGTTCTGGCAAACAGATTGTAATAAGGGAACTGTGTTAAAATATGAACAGAAGCCAATAGATACATGAAAAGAGATTTTTGTCCTGAAAGATACCAAGGGGCAGAAATTGAGATTAAATGCATTTTTAGCCGAATGATTGACAAGGCTAGTCACCTGCCTGTTCATTCACCTGTGCCCTGTCTGAGAGAATCCAAGTAGAAATGCTTATTTTCTTTGTGACATTCCTCATTATGTAAGGGTGACCTGGAAATCACAAGCAAAGTAAGAAAGGATGTGGCTTAACTGATTAACTGTCACTTGGCAGACCAAAAGGCTCTTTATTGTGAGGAGAAAACATTTATCCAAACCCCCTTCTAGAAGGGAAGGACATTTGAATGAAAATATGACCAGGTGCAGTGACACATGTTTGCAGTCCCAGCTACTCAGGATGCTGAGGCAGGAGGATACCTTCAGCCTGGGATTTTGATAGATAGCAAGAACTCATCTCTAAAAATAAAAAAAAAAAAATTAAAAGAATAAGATGAAGACATGGTTTTGCTGAAAACTTAGCTTGCAAGGATATTCACATAATGATAATAATTATTTAAAAGATAGTCCCCCAAAGAGTACCAAAATGTACACAGAATATTTTAGCCTAAACCCCATCTGGAATACTCACCAATTTTCACATTGATGGTAATGGAATACTGAAATCAGTAAGCTTACTAACTATACACATTTTCCTCAGAAACAGAATTTTGATGCCCTCCAAATCATGAGAGCTAGCATTTATTTAATAGTTGCTATGTGTCATTACTTTTACATCTATTTTTTTTATTGTTGGGGAATCATTGAAGGTACAAAGAACCAGGTTACACAGCTTGCATTTGTTAGGTAAAATCCCGCTTATAATTGTGTCCCACCCCCAAGAAGTGTGTCACTGTGAGCTCCTTTCCCCCTCACTCCTTCCATCTCTCCTCTCCCCCATTCCCCCACCCTATACCATGTACTAACATCAATTGTCCTCATATCAGAATTGAGTACATTGGATTCTTGCTTCTCCATTCTTTTGATGCTTTACTAAGAAGAATGTGTTTCAACTCCATTCAAACTAATACAAGAGATGTAAAGTCACCATCTTTTTTAGTGGCTGAATAGTATTCCATGCAATACATATACCAGAGCTTATTAATCCATTCCTGGATTGGTGGGCATTTAGCCTGTTCCAAAATTTGACAATTGTAAATTGAGCTACAATAAAGTCTATTGCAAATGTCCTTATAATAAAATAATTTTTTTTCTACTGAGTAGATGCCTAGTAATAAGATTGCAGGATAAAATGGGAGGTCTAGTTTGAGTTCTTTGAGGATTCTCCATACTTTCTTCCAAAAAAGTCGTATTATCACTTCTCAGTGTTTTTGTTAAAACAAGTGTAGCAAAAAGGTTGTATTAGTTTGCAGTCCCACCAGCAGTGTAAAAGTGTTCCCTTCTCTCTACATCCACTCCAGCATCTGTAGCTTTGAGACTTTGTGATGTGGGCAAATCTCACTTGGGTTGGGTGATATCTCAGGGTGGTTTTGATTTGCATTTCTCTGATAGGGATGATGAGCATTTTTTCATGTGTTTGTTAGCCATTCATTTGTCTTCTTTAGAGAAGGTTCTATTCACATCACTTGCCCATTTATATAAGAGATTGTTGGCTTACTTTTACATGTATTAACATATGTAATTCTATGAGGTAGATATGCCTTTTATAAATTAGGAAGCAAGATGTCAACAAGATACAGAATAAAAGGTACTAGACTTTTCTACATGCCACAGAAATTTCAGCTAGCAGCTACCCACAAACAAAAATAGCTTGGTGAAAACTCACCTGTGTGGTCCACAAGAGCAATATAAAAATCACATAGAAAGGGTGAGAGAAATAGTCTCACTTTGATCACAGCACCCCCTCCTCCTCCCCTAAGTCAGGATAGTATCACCTAGAGATGACTTCTCAGGGACCATAGTCACTACAGAGGGAAAAGAGGACTGGAGGCAGGCATCCAGCTTCCCTGCATTCTGGGGGCTTCCCAGGAAGCCCACTTTATTCTAACCTCAAGGGAAACACAAGAGGGAATGACACAGCTGGATTACCTGGGTCAAGTGGAAGCAAAGTCAAGGAAGTTCAGTTCACAGCAACCAGCACGCATATCTTGGTAAATGTGTACTTGGCAAGGGTGGTGCCCAGTCAAGGGTTTAAATGTATAACCTATAGCTAATAGTGTGACCCACCCACAAAGTTGACCTAGTAACTTTCAGAAGTGAAGAGAAGTTCTACGTGTCTTGAAATCTTAGATGGGCAACATCCAGGATAAGACTCTGACATATCCTGGTGTTGCACTCAAGGAGGGAGATGCCATAGCAAATTTTAGAAAAGAGCACAGAGTTGATTTGCCATATTCAAAAGTTCAAACAGTGCTCCTATCAGCTTCAAAGCCCACATAAAGTTCCCACTGAGGCAGGGAGGCAAACCTCAACCATGCATTTCTATTGAGCGCAGCAGCTAGTCCCACACATCCTAGTTAGCAACTCCACCGAGCCTCAGGTCACCTCTTGGAAACCGGTCCAACAGCTCAACTCAAAAAAAGAAAACACCCTGTGGCTGAGCCTGATCAAAGGTGTGTCAGGGCCTATCTAGCAACTCAGCCTGACTACAGAACTCAGACAGTGGTCTGGATCATTAGCAGAGCCCAGTCAGTCCCAGCACCCCAGAAACTGAGAGTAAAGATAGCAGCCATGGCAATCTAAAAAAATCTAAAAGTAAGCTTGATTAACCCTGAATCACTAGACTACACTGCCCATTCAGAATCTCTAGACTAGACTAAATAGTGAAGGTCTCTCCCTGCCAAAGAGTATTTGTAAAAGCCAGAAATTGTGTATGCCTTCTCAAATGTGCAGTCACTAATTCAACACAAGGGCTACAAAATGCATAAAATCATGATACCTCCAAAAGAAACAATCCAAAAATGAACCCTAAGGAAAGGAAAATCTAGAAAATGAAAGACAAAGAATTCAGATTTGTCACAAAGAATTTCAGTAAATTATAAAAATATATGGATTTAAAAATTAAATGAAATTTGGAAAACAGAATAAAACAAAAAGTTTGACAAAAATCAAAATAACAAAAAAATATAAATCCTAGAGATGAAGAAGACAGTGACTGAACACTAACTTCAACAGCAGGCTTGACCAAGCTCAGGGAAAAGTTGGTGAGCTTGAAGGTAGAGCATTTGAAATTTTCTCACTGGAGGAATAAAAAGAAGAAAGGAATGAAAAAGAATAGAGAAAGACTATGGGAATTACGGGATACCATAAAGAGACCTAACATACACATAATAGAAATTCAAGAAGGAGAAGAAAAAAAGATCCAGAAAGCATATTTGGAGAAGTAACATGTGAAAATTTTTCTATCTGGAGAAAGATGTTTCAGGAAGCATAGATATTTCTAATGAAATTCAATTTAGAGAGGAGTTAATCAAAGCACATAATAATAAAACTATCAGAAATCAAAGATGGAGAAAAAATTTTGAGAGCAGCAGGGATAAAAAACATGTTACATAAGAGGATCCCAATATGACTATGAATAGATTTCTCAGAAGAATCCCTGTAGACCAAGGGAGAATAAAATATATATCATGTGCCAAGGCGGGGGGGGGGAACACTGCCAGTTAAGAATATTTTACCCAGCAAATCTGTCTTTCCCTTAAGAAGGAGAAATAAAAACTTTCCCAGATGAACAAAAGCTAAGAGACTTCATCACCACTAGGACTGCTTTAAAGAGATTGCTAAGAGATGTTCTTTAAGTTAAAAAAAATTCTGCTAATCAATGACATAAAAATTAAAGAACTTACAAATTAAATGATGTAAGTAATAGAGAGCTATATTCATAACACTTTCGAATTGTAATAGTGATGTGGAAAACAATTTTATTTCTAGTGTATTAAAAGAACTGCTGATAACTACAGGTAAAAAAATTGTCAAGGGATACATATTACAAAATTATATAAGACAGAAAGAACATAAAATTTGAGGGAGAGAATAAAAGTGTATAGTTGTATACATTCAAAGTTGTTATCAGCTTGAAATAGACTGTTAAAGCATGGTCTATGTAAGCTTCATGATAATCACACACAAAAAAATCTATAGTAGATGCACAAAACAAAAACAGAAAATATTGAAAGCATACCACCAGGGAAACCATCAAACTACAAAGGGAGATACCAAGAGAGCAAGAAAGAAACAATGTATCTATAAACCTATCAGAAAACAATAAAATGGCAGTAATGAATCCTTATCTATCAAGAATTATCTTTTATGTAAATGCATTAAATTTTCTAGTTAAAAAACATTGAGTGACTGAACTGATAATAACTTAGACATGACTATATGTTGCCTACAGGAGACTAGCTTTAGCTCTAAGAGTGCACATAGGCAGAAATGCAGGGCTGAAAAAAGACATTCAGTGCAAATGGAAACCAAAGACAGCAAGGGCATCTGTATTTACAGCAAAAAAAAAAAAAAAATGAGAAAGGGAGAGAGAGACTTGTCACTAGAGACAAAGAAAGGTATTATATAATAATGAAAGAATCAATTATGTCAAGAAAACATAACAATTATAAGTGTATTAGCACCCAATACGGGAGTACCTAAATATATAAAGTAAATATTAACTTATTTTTAGTTTTTAATTTTTTTTCCTTTTTTAATTTTTTTTTTTTAATTCAGTCTTCCCAGAGATCATCAAAAATTGCTGGTGCCAAGAAAAAAAAATTGTCAGTGCCAACTATGTTGCAAGTCCTCATGACAGGGTATTGGGAAAGTTTTTAATTAACAATAATTTTGCCTTGGATAACCCTCATTGGCTATGATACTGCCATTGTACAAAGTTATATAGGGTAAGTATTAAGGGATCTAAAGGGAGAGGTAGACAGCAAACAATAATTTCGGGACTTCATTGTCCTACTTTTAATAATAGATCATTGAGACAGAAAATCAATGAGGAGACATGGGGCTTGGATAGCACTGTAGGCCGATGGACCTCACAGACTTGTACAAAACTTTCCATCCAACAGTGACAGCGTGCATGTGTCTCTCATGTGCACGCATGCCCCAGGACAAAGCATATGTTAGGCCACAAGACCAGTCTTAGTGCCTTTAAGAAGACTGAAATTGTATCAGATACAAATGAAGGGACAGAGGGACAAGGAGGAAGAGGAACCTGCCTGGTGCCTTCGTGTATTTATGATAACTGAAGGAACTTTAGTGAAGGCCTTAAAATCAGCCTGTGTTTCTAACTGGTCCTCTGTGCTGCCTTTTTTTCCTTTTTAGAGAGCCAGGATCTTACTCTGTCTCCCACAGTGGAATGCAGTGGTAACAATCATAGCTTACTGCAGCCTCAATTCCTGGGCTCCAGGGATCCTCCTGCCTCAGCCTTCTGAGTAGCTAGGACTACTGGCACACACCATCACACCCAGCTAATTTGTTTTCTAGAAATAGGATCTAGCTATGTAGCCCTATGGAGCTCTGGGACCTGCCTCTGTCCTCCAGAGAGCTGGGATTACAGGTGTGAGCCACTACACCTGGCCTGTGCTGCATTTTTAAAGAATGTACCCTATTCCACTTTAGATCCTCTTTCTCCACAGGTGGAAAATAGACTTTTGTGTATGTAACTTGATGGAAAGTTGGGATGGGGCTGAGTGGCATGTTGGAGCCAGCTGGCATGCACCTGAGCCCTGCTCACCTGCAGCCTCAGACTCATCCATTTCAGATATGAACAAGTTTTCTTTTGAAGTTAACTATTCTTTCTACTCTGGTTATAGTCATTCATGATTCTCTCTTGGGAAGTGCTCCTATGCTATAGGTCTCATATTTTCTGTTTTCTATATCTCTCTTCTCTGCACCTTTTAAAGAATTATTATTATGAATCTTGATTCATGTTTCCTCTCAAAAGGCCTATTTATCCATATTGTAAACTTCTTGTAATTTGGATTGTAGAGTTCTTCTCAAATTGTGTTTTTAGTTTGCTACTGTTTCCCCTGAATTCATCTCCTTAGTGTCTGATTCCAGCTAGTGCCTGGGTTTGCTGCTTTGAGCAGGGCAGAGTGGTTTCTAACCGACCTGCTCAGCCCTCCTCAGGTGGTGGCGCAACCCTGGCTGTGGGGCAGCCAGGAACCCCTCTAGCCGATTCTCACAGGTGGGCCATTTCTCCTGCTCTGTTCATGGGGCTTTGCTCCAGTTTCTGATTTCACTGAAGTGAGAACTCTGCACAGAGACATGAACTGAGGGGCCCCGCTGCTCTGGGCAGCATGTATGTGGAAAGGTCCTGCTTCCACCTGAGGTTCCCGTGGGGCTGTACCTGTCAGCCCTGCCGTGGGTCTCCATCCCAGAGCCACTGCGGGGCAGGCGACCTGGTCCTCACACACTTCCTGGCTTCTCCAGTAGCACATGAGAGCTGAGAGGCTGTCCCCACATATTCCCACTGGACATACACTGCCTTCCCCTCCTCACCTCTTGGGCATTCTGGTCCCTGCTCCAGCAGGTCCTGCCCCACTGCCTCTCTCTGCATGAGCACATTTTCCTTTCCCTCTGTGACACTTTGGGGAGGTAGTTCTGCAGGGAGCATCCCCAACCTAAGATCAGTGGGAGGTGGTGGGAAGTTGTCTCCACTCCCTGTTTCCACTGGTCAGGAAGCTTTGAGGCCTGTCTGCACTGTCCTTGGGGCGTCCCACAGGACAGGGCTGGCTGTGGCTGCAGAAACATGCTCACTGGTGCTGCTGACTTTCCTGGGCCTCTTCTTTTCCTTGTTCCACATTTGCTTTCACTGGTACCCCCTTGCCTCCTGGATCAGTTAACTCTCATTGCATAACATTGAGTTACCTCAAAATTTAATGGCCTTACAGAGTTCCATGTGGTGTACTTGCCGGCCTTCGGGCAGTTTTTCCTGTCATATGATGTCAGCTGGGTTCACTTGCTCAGAGCCTTTAGTGAGCTGGGCTGGGCAGGGGGCTGAGCTGGAGTGGGAGGTTGGGGTGGGGGGGTCAGGGGCTGGAGACTGCTAGGATGCAGGTCAGGTGGTGGAGACAGTTGGGGTGGGGGTCTGGTGGCAGAGACAGCTGGGGTGGGGGGCTGAGACAGCTGGGGGTGGGGGGTTGGGTGGTGAGATAGCTGGAGGGGGGAATCGAGGCCAAGACAGCCTGGGTAGGGGGTTGGGTGGTGAAGACAGCTGGCATAGGGGATGGGGGCTGAGATAGCTAGGGTGGGAGGGCTGAGATAGCTAGGGTGGGGGGCTGAGTTAGCTGGGATGGGGGTATGGTGGGCTGAGACAGCTAGGGTGGGAGGTGGGGGGCTGAGATAGCTGGGATGGGGAGTCAGGGAGCTGAGATAGCTAGCCACATGGCAGTCTGACCTCTACTTATCCGTTTGGCTGCCGGAGACCAAGAGGATCAAAATAGAAGCTGAATGGTCATCTAGGACACAGCTAGAGGCATTTAGCCCTCCTAGATTACAAAATAAAAGGAAATTTGTCATTTATAATGACATGGATGAATGTGGAGGACATTACATTAAGTGAAACAAGCCAAGTATGGAAAGACAAATACTGCATTATGTCATAAACATGAATTCCAAAAATGTTGCAATCCATAGAAGCAGAGAGGAAAATGAAGGGTAAAGGGTTGGTAAGGGAGGGGGATTGGGTCCAAAGATGCAAAATTTCAGTTAGATAGGAGGAAGAAGTCCAAGGTATTAATTACATCACAGTGACTATAGTTAAAAGCATATTTTTTATTGTTTAAAAATGCTAAGGAGATAGATTTTAAGTGTTTTCAACACAAAAATTGGTAATAATGTGAGATAAAGCATGTATTAATTAGCTTGGTTTCACCATCCCACAATATGTATATGTTTAAAAACATCATATTATGAATGATAAATATATATAATTTTGTCAATTAAAAAATAAAAGGTTAAAAACATTGAATGCTGCAGGATATCCTTCTTATTCTACTCTTAAAGCTTTGGCTTAGAGAGCCACCTCTGCCATGTGGTATTGGCCAGACAGATCAAAGAACCAGCCTAGATTCAAAAAGAGCAGAGATAGGCGGCATCTATTGGTGATAGGTGTGGTATGTCTGTGCAGCGGCATGTATAGACAAAGAATTATTGGTGGCTATCTTGCTGACAAGCTACCATGTCTCCTAAATAAATTACTTGGAGAGGTTTAAACTCTTATCTAAATGGTCTATTTCTGGGGGAACCCAGCTAAAGGTAATGTCATGCACAGGTGGCACCTGAGCTGGTGCTCACCGCTGGAGACCCTCATTTCATTCCATCCATGTAAATTTGCTTCCAGGCTCATTCTTGGAGACTGAGGTCTTCTGCTGCAGTGTAGCACCGAACTGCCTCTGGCTGTGCCCTAGATGACCAGCAGTGAAGATGACAGGGGCCATGTCTCTGCTCACCTGTACCTGGGAATTCTGGGCCATGCCAGCTGAAGCCCATTGTGTTTCCATGAACCAACTGGTGCACAAGATCATGATAAATAGAGGGTGGGCAAGTTACTCCAGGAGTGGGAGCCATCACTACAGGCACCACAAGAGGTCCCTGAATCTGAGAATGGACAGGTCATTGGTGATGGTCCAGCCCTTCTGTCTCTAGTGGAGCTTTCACATCCCTGAGTGAACCCAGAGCAGTGAATTTCCTGGGAAAGAGGACCAGGGTGACAAGAGTTTCAGTTCTGGTGCCAGAACATCCTCTGCTCTGTCACGGCTCTTGTGTACCTAGGAGCCAAGGCTGGGAACAGGAAAAAGAGCTCCCCCAGCAGAACTGAGGAAACCCCCTCCCCCCCATGGGTCACCCAAGCTCTTATTCCCTTGCCTTATCTTTAGCATTACATGGATTCTCTGGGATTTTCCCATGGTGGAAAACCCTGTTCCATTAGCAGAATTCCAGTCCTCAAAACCAAGTGCACTCTAGGTAGGTGGAGAACCGGTGCTCTAGCCAGTGCCCTGCCCTCTACTCCCATTGTGGCCCAGCACGACAGGGCCCTAACTGTGGTCACTGTGGAGGGAGATGTGGGAACCCAGGTCTAAACACATCTGCTTGGACCAAAGAATGCTGAGAGCAAAGGAGAAGCCTCAGGGTGGGTTCCCAGCAGGGCTGAACTTGCCCTAGTCCCACCTGCATCCACTGTCAGGGTTCCCTGCCCTCCAAGTGATGCCTATTCTGGGGTGATAAGCTCTACCCAAACTCTTCCCCTCCAACCAGTTCATTGATAACAACTAAAGTTGATATATAATACTAAAAATAAAAGAGATCCTCCAATTTTTCTACAAATTTCAGGGCATGAAAATCCCATTCTATAGACTACACATCTCAGGGTCACCAGCGGTCTCTTTCCTTTTGGTGTCCTGCCACCAGGGCCCCTTGTCATCCCCAGCTAGATGTTGACTTGGCAACATTCCTCAAACGGCAGGCAGCTACCTGTTTTTTGAGTGGCTTAGAGCTGAGGTTTGCAGTCTGGTCAGGAGCTGGCTTTGAAGGCTCCCTGTCAATGATTCTCTTAGGAGGTGTGAGGGAGAACTGCAACTTTGGCCACTGGAATGGAGACTGGATTTCAGGAAGCAAGTCACCCTAAGAGAAAAATCTGTTGCATGCCCATTGACTTCAGGGTACAAACAAAGATCTGTGTTTGTTCTCTTTCATCCTCCACATCACACTCTCTTCCTCGTTTCCTTCTTAATCCTCAACTGGCCAGGACTTTGGACTGGCTCCCTGGTTTCCTTCCCAGGTTGCAGGTGTGAACTCCCTCCACTCGCTCCCTTCCCTTCTCCTGATCCTATCAGGGTCTTGACCCTCTGTCTGTCTGTCTTTCCTTCTTTTTCTCTGTAGCACTCTTGTCTCATCCCATGCTCTATTCTTAATGTTTCCTTGGGGCACATTTCAAAGGTTGCCTTCTTTATGTGAAATGTAAATATCACAGACTTTATAATTACAGAGCAGGAACAGTGGCTTCTATTGTTTATTGTATCATTCTTCCTCCCTCATGGATAAATTTGGATGAAGAGAAAATCATAGCAGGAAATTTGTTCTTCCATTAGTAATGTGGATAACAACTAAAAGACAAGGCACAGAATTCAAAGATTTGGGAAACTGCTCTAATACACATTTAATTGTTTCAATTCAGAAATCAGACTTAAAGTGCTACTAGAAGGACATATGTCAAAATTAATTCAAACTGCGATCCCACAATTGCTTCTCTGTCTGTACTAATGCTTCAGAGAATTCGGTTCAGGATCAATCTCTTTTTACTGACATTAACATGCCAGTTTGCATTAAGAGGCATTTCCTTATCTTTTCATCACATTCAAATCATAATTGTATTATAGGATAAGCATACATGTTGAAAGTGTAATGTTAGCAACTATTACAATGATTCTTTTTTTTTAGTAATGTAGCTTTCTGACAACATCAGATGTATATTACTAGGCAGTGAATGGTGTTGCTGAGTAAGATTTAAGATACACTTTGTCATAGTTCCTACAGAACTGACCTGGCAGCCCATTTCTGATTTATACAAACTCTCAAATGATGCAATTCTATTTTGATTATTATGTATGTTTTTAAATCCCATTACATTTTATCTATAAATCTTTAAATTCAAATAATAAAAAATTTTCCCATTTCATGGTACAAAAAAGAACATTTATGTAAGAAACACATTTTACACCTATTTTTAATATTTAGGAAAGTACTTTCTGCAATACTTTGGTCTCAAAATATAATAGGAATTAATGATAAAGGACAGTGATCATTCTCAGTCATGCAAAATGACTGTCACACTAAATTATTTGCCAAATGGATATGTTATGTGATCTCACCTTGAGTAAAAGTAATGAGAAAATTTAAAAATACACAGACATACGCACACACATAATTCTACGAAAGTATCTTAAAAATGCCCTCTATTCTGGGACCTCCACTTCTGAGAAGATAGATTTGACACATTTTTTTTCCTGTTCTTTCCCACTAAATATACATAAAATTCCTGGTGTCTAAGAAAGAAAAATTAAAAAAACTAAGAAGATTCTGAAAGGCTGAGACTTGCTTAGAATCCTAGGACTCAAAGAATTACATGGGTGTGAGTTTCCTGGCTTTTCTTCTTTCCTCATTGTGCTGGGCAAGCTGGTAGCCAGCAAAGACAAAAATAGTCTCCCTGACTCCATCCCCCTGGAAAAAATCCTATTCCCTTTAGCCAAAGGACATGGAAAGGGGCAGTACAGCAACACTGGAAACTTCTGGACAACAATTCCAACTCCATCCAAATACTACAGAACATGTGTTGGCCCCACTTTTGCCTGTGCCCCAAAGGCTTAATAACCTTCTGTCCCAGACAGGTACACTGAGGTGCCCTCACCCCTGCTGGCTGACACCAGAGAATACCTAGTGAAGAGTCAAGAGTAGCCAGGGAAATGAGACCAGAACCCCCCCCCAAAGAGATTGAACAGGAAGAAATGAAACTGTCCCTCTTTGCACATGGCATGCTAGTTTACATAGAAAATATCAAGGATTTACAAAATCACCCCTAGAACTAATTGAGTTCAATATTTGTATAGAGTAGATGTGACCATGTGGACCTGAAATTAAAAACACGATACACTGTTTGCAATGATGTAAAACATGCAAAAGGGGCAAATCTAATAAAACTTGTACACAAATTACATGTGGAAAGCTATAGAGCACTGATGAAAGAAATCTCATATCTAAATAAACAAGCCCATTCCAAGATCATGTACTGGAAGACTTGACATTGTAAAGATTCAACTCATCAAAAAATGATGTACAGATTTAACACAACTTCTGTGCAAATACCAGCAATACTTTTTGAAAGTAAAGACAAGACATTTTATTATAAAATGTATATGAAGAGGCAAAGAAACTAGGACATCTTAAAAAAAATTGGAAAAGGCACTGGATTAGCTAAAACAATTTTTAAAACCAGTTGAATGAAGTGGCCAGGATCATTCTACTTGATATGAAAATGTTTTATTTTGCAGACAGAATGGGGACTGAAAACCTCATTCTTGGCAAGGGAAAACACCCCCAGAAAAAGGGAAAAAATAGAGAAATAAGCTGAGCAAGGCAGAATTAAAGCAGTTTAAGCAGTTTAGATAGTTTACTTTTAAACCAGTAGCTAAATTACTTATCTGAGCAATTTCTGCTTTTGCTAGAAACCTAAGGGATACAGCTTGCAAATACTCCTGCTGTAAACACTCTGAAGAAGAGAATGGCCATAAAGGAAGCTGCCTGCAAGGCCTGGGGAGGAACATTAACCAGGTGGTCCCCTGTCCAGGCAATAGTCCAAGCAAATACCCATTGTAGGGGGTTGTGTTATGGCCAGGGAAGAGATCAAGGGAACAACTCGAGCTCTGAAATATGGGCATGGGGGCTTGTACCTTATCACAGAGTAAGATGCCTCCTGTTGGAGATCAAAGCAAAATTCCTCTGTTCCACTCATTCTTCAGAGGAGACTGATGCCACTGGGGCACCTACTCCATGGAGGACTAAAGAGGATTAACCCCCCCCCAAGAAATCTGTGTGTATGAGCACAGGTAGGAGGCTGCCCACACACAAGGCTCAGGTTTCAAATCTCTCAAGACTGCTCAGACCCTAAAGGTTAGTAATTATAGACAGAATAAGAACTAACATGCTTACTCAGTGAAAATTCTGACTCCTTTACCTTTCTCAGCTTACCGTCTGGACTAAATGAGATAATAGCTTTCAATAAAAGTTCAGTAAAAAGGGTCATTCGTTGGAACCCCACAAGCTAGCACTGGTCCCCTGTGTTTCCCACCTTTGAAAACTCTATTTTGCATGTCTTGTCTCTTTATCCCTCACTGCTTTTAACTTTACTTTTCTTCAGTCCATTGCTGCCAGATCCACAGGTCTTAAAGGACCCTGACCCCAAGGTGGGACCCTGGCATTCTATAGTTACAGAAATGAAGATTGTGTGGTGTGAGTGGTAGGAGAGAAAGAGATCAAGAGAACAGAATAGAGAACCAAGAAGTGAAGAGATTAAACCAAGTCTGGCAAAAGTTCAAAAGAAATTCGATGGAGGCACTTTGAAATTGAACATGCCTGGTAAAACAAAAACAAAAAATAAAACAAAAAACTCCATATATATCATATAGGAAATTATACAAAAATTAATATTTCACAAAATCATTATATAAAAATTAAGTCAAACTCAAAATAGATTGCAGATTTAGGTTGTAAAATGTAAAGCTATAAAATTGTTAGGGAAAAAATCAAAAGAGAACGTCTTTAGGATCTATTAGGGAAAGAATTCTTAGATTCAATACCTAAAGCAAAATCCCCAAAAGGAAAATTGATAAATTGAATTTCAGCAAAAGTAAAAACTTTTGCTGTGTGAATGACCAGGTTTAAAGGATAAAAAGACAAGCTATAGAGGAAGAGCTTGCAAGCTCCATATACAGAGGAAATATTTGCAAGCTCCATATCCAGCAGAGAACTAGTAGGCAAAATTATTAAAAGTTCTCTATATTCAATAATAGAATCCAAGTAGAAAATGTGAAAAATACATAAATAGGCATCTCAATGGTGAGGATGTAAGAAATGGGAAATAAGGCTCTGAAATGATATTCAGTATCATTAGTCATTAGAAAAATGCCAATTAAAACCACAATGAGATATTCCTACTTATCTCTTGCTTAGTTAAAATAAAAAATCATGAAAATAGCAAATGCTAATGAGGATTAACCCTTTCTGATCTCTGTGTTGGACCTCATGGGACCTCATGATTGTTCTGCTCTAGTCTGATATTGGAAGACACCCTAAAGGGTTTTTTTGTGCTCTTCCCCTGCTCTGCTGTGGGAGCCTGTGGGGTGCATTTCTTTGTGTAGTAGGGACTCCAGCCAACAGAGAGCTCAGGTTGTCCTCTTTCTGTTTCTTAGCAGGCCACATGTTTTGGTGTGAACAGGCAAGGGCATTTTGTATTTGTGCAGTTGTGCTTGTAGGACAATGGTCCACCTGAAATAAATAAGAGCTGGGGTCTATGTGGGTGGCAGAAAAATTGGATTGGAAAGGGTTAAGGAGGATTGCTGCTGGGAATGAAAAAATATTTGGCAGCTTCTAAAAAACTAAACGTACAATTATCACATGACTCACCAATTCTCACAAAAGCTTATATACTAATGTTCTAGAAGTTTTATTCACAAAAGCTAAACACTGGGAAAAAAATCCAGATGTTCCTTCAAGCAAACTGTGGTACATCCATAGCATTGACTAATAGTAATAAAAAAGAACAAACTGTTCAGACTCACACACAACCTGGATGAATCTCCAGAGAACTACACTGAATGACAATAGCCAATTTTAAAAGGTTCCATTCCATTTATATAATATCCTTAAAATGGCATTTTACACAAAGGGGGAACAGATTAATGGTTGCCATGAGTTAAAGAGGCAAGTGAATAGCAGATGAGGAATATTTGTGGAAATATTCTGAGTGTTGACCTAATTAATATCAATACCCAGGCTGTGATATTGTGTGACAGTTGTGCAAGATGTTACTGTGGGGGGAAATAGGGTAAAGGGTACACAGGATTCCTCTCTATTATTTCTAACACTTACATGTGAATTTATAATTATCTTAAAATGAAAAGCTTAGTTAAAAAATTTTCCCTTTCCAATATCCAAGTCACAGTCAGTCCCCAGGTTATGAATGAGATAGGTTCTGTAGGTTTGTTCCTAAGTTGAATTTGTACACATGCTGGAATAGGTATATTTACTTATTATCCGTAGTAATTTCTGATCATAAGTGTGAGTTGCTTTTAAGGCAATGTTTCTAATTCCAGGAAAGGCTATACCCTTATAAGGCTGAATTTTCTTTGTAAGTTTCAACCAAAACACCATATGGCAAATGATTCACTGCAGAAGCCCATAGGAGAAACCAGCTAGCTTCTCTTAATCCAGGCATTCAAAATACTTGCAAAACTGTTAAGTGATTAAAAGACTGTTACTTTTATTTATATATATATTTTTTAGAAAATATTTTTATTTTCTTTAAAACATGCTTTTTATGGTAACAAGAAATGATTTTCTCAACTTTTAATAAATTATCTATCTACATTTATATGTGTGTGTGTGTATACGTGTATGTGTGTGTGTGTGTGTATATATATATATATATATTTTTTTTTTTTTTTTTTTGATATAGAGTCTCACTCCATTGGCCTGAGTAGAGTCCTGTGGCTTCATAGCCCACAGAAACCTCAAACTCTGGGGCTTCACGTAATCCTCCTGCCTCAGCCTCCTGAGTAGCTGGAATTACAGGTGTCCATCATAATGCTGGGCTAGTTTCTCTAATTTTAGTACAGACAGGGTTTCACTTTTATTAGGCTGGTCTGGACCTCCTAAGCTCAAGTAATCCATCCACCTTGGCCTCCCAGAGTGAGCCACCACAACTGGCCAACTTGGAGTAAATGATGATAAATAAGACCAAAGAGTTTAAAAAAGTTTGATGAACATAAACTTTGGGGTTTTTTTTTGAGATTTTTTTTTTATTATTATTGTTTGGGATTCATTGAGGGTACAAAAAAATTAGTTTACACTGATTGTGTTTGTTAGGAAAGTCTCTCTTGTAAATGTGTCCTGTCCCCAAGAGGTGTCCCATACACCATGACCCCCCATACTCCTCCTTCCTCCCCTCTCCCCACATTCTCATTCCCCTACCCCCCACCTTGTGTTAGATCATTTACTGCCTTCATATTTGAATTGAGTACCTTGGATTCTTACTTCTCTATTCTTTTTTTTTTAATTGTTGGGGATTCACTGAAGTTACACAGACCAGATACATTGATTGCTTATGTTAGATAAGGACCCTCTTATAATTGTGTCCCACCCCTCAAAGGTGTGTCACATACCATGACCCCCACCACCTCTCTCCTTCACTCTCTCTGATCTCCTCTTCCCCACCCCACCCCCATGTAGGTGATCAATTATCCTCATATCAGAATTGAGTACATTAGTACTTGCTTCTCTGTTGTTGTGATGCTTTACTAAGGAGAATATGTTCTACCTCCATCCAGGTTAATATAAAATATGTAAAGTCTCTATCTTTTTTAATGGCTGTATGGTACATATACCAAGGCTTGTTAATCCATTCCTGGGTTGGTGAGCATTTAGGTTGTTTCCACATTTTGGCGATTGTAAATTGAGCTATAATAAACTAGTGCAAATGTCTTTATGATAAATAATTTTTCTTCTTCTGGTAGATGCCTAGTAATGGGCATAATTCTGTCAGTGAATTTTATACTTTCTCTCTCTCTTTTTCTGTCTCTACCTGGGTTAGCTGATTGGATAAAAAAGCACAAGCTATCCATTTTCTGCTTTCAGGAAACATACCTAGCCTGGAAGGACAAAGTAGGACTCATGTAAAGGGATTGAAAACAGTTTTTAAGGCAAATGGATATCAGAAGAAAAGAGGGGTTGCACTCTTATTTTCAGATACAAGTGGATTTAAAGCAACTAAAGTAAAAAAAGACAAAGATGGTCACTTCATATTAGTCAAAGGAACAATATAACAAAAAGACATTTCAATTTTAAATAGTTTGCACCCAACTTAAATGCTCCAAGATTCTTGAAACAGGCCTTAATTAGTCAGAGAAATATGACATCACATAACACCATAATAGTGGAGGCTTTAACCCTCCTTTTACAGAGCTGAACAGATCCTCCAAACAGAAACTAAGCAAAGATACAAGGGACTTAAATGTGACCCTAGGACAATTGTACTTGATGGACATATATAGAACACTCCATCCCAAAGCTAAAGAATATTCTTCTTGTCAGCTAATGGAACATTGTACAAAATAGATCATATCCTAGCACACAAATCAAAACTCAACAAAATCAAAAGAATTATAATTTTACCTTGTATCTTCTCAGACAACAAGGCAATAAAAGTTGAACTCAACTCCAACAAAAATTGTCATCCCCACACAAAGGCATGGAAATTAAACAACCTTATGCTGAGTGACAGTTGGGTCAAGGAAGAGATAAAAAAGGAAATCATTAACTTCTTTGAGCATAACAACAATGAAGGCACAAACTATCAAAACCTGTGGGACACTGCAAAAAAAAAAAAAATTATCACATTAGCTCCCTACATCCAAGAACCAGAAAGAGAACACATCAGTAACCTAGTGAATCATCTTAAAAAAATGGAAAAGGAGGAGGGATCCAATCCCAAACCTAGCAGAAGAAAAGAAATAACCAAAATTAAATCAGAAATAAATGAAATTGAAAATAAAAGAATCATTCAGCAAATTAATGAAACAAGAGATGTAGTACCATCTTCCTGACTTCTTTGCCCTCAAATCCTGCAGGGTTGGGAGCCTGAAGCTCTCCTCAGCCTACTTAATAGATACACCTCAATCTTTCCAAATTGTGTCCCTTAGCTATTCAGTGGCTTTCCCAGTCACTCAGATCTCCCCAAGAGTAGCTTTTCCACTTATAAGGCATGCCAGAACTGGCTTCATTCTAGGAAGCTGTGGGCTGAGGCTGCAAGGCAGCTTTCCCACAATGGTTGCACCCTGCTTATAGCCAAACAATGAAAGCTCCCCTTTGCCTCAGTGGCTCAGTCCCAGCATCTGGGTGCTGTTCAAAGACATTTGCTTGTTGGCCCAAGCTCTCCCAAGGTAACTCAATCAAGTGCTCAAGTCCAAAACTAAAAAAACCCACAGGGAAGGGCTTCTGTCTGCAAACTGTCACGGCTGCTGTTGCTGCCACTGCTGCTGTGCTGGCCAGCCTTTGCCTAAAAGCAAATACTTGCTGCTTCTCCACTATTTTTGTCCTCCTCTTGGGGTCCTAAAGTTTCCCACTGCTTCCCTGTGCCCCTAAAGGGATGTTTCTGGGCAGAGCCCTCAAACCAGAAGTACCTGGAGAATTCTCTCTCCAATCCCACCATGCCCTGCTGCAAATAAGTTGTCTCTAGTATGACATCTTGTTCCACTCCCCCTCTTTTATGAGGTTTTTAAACAAACTTTTATTGAGGTATCATTGACATAACATAAACTACACATATCCAAAATGCACAGTTTGATAAGTTTTTTGGAGGGCAGTTCTCAACAACATTTTATTTATTTATTTTTTATTTCAAAGTATTATGGAAGTAAAATTGTTTTTCGTTACGTGGATCACTTTTATAATGTTCAATCAGGTAATAAGTGTACCTGTTACCCAGTTGGTGTTCACTGCACCCATACACTAGGTTATTCTTACATCTGCTACTTCTTGATTTTCTTAAGTTTTACTTCCCTCTATGCACATGTGTGCTTTTCAGTGATTTCCACAATTTAATAGTGAGTATATGTGGTATTTGTTTTTCCATTCCTTTTGAGTGTGTCCAATCTGTGGCCTGCAGGCCACATGCTGGTTTTATGAGGACTTATTTGCTTATCTGTGGTGTCATATATCATGAAAAGTATGCACAAGTTTTTTCTTTCTAATCAGCTCTTCTTAATGTTTGTGCATTTAATGTGTGGCCTAACACAACTCTTTTCTTTTGATATGCAGCAGAGCCAGATAAAAGGTTGGACATCCCTGCTTTAGGTAATTCACATATGGTAATGGTCTCCAGTTCCACACAAATTGTTGCAAAGGGCATTAAGGCATCCCTCTTAATGGCTGAGTAGTATTATTCTGGAATTATATATACATATACATATATATGTAATATATATATAATATATATTACATAATATATATTACATACCACATTTTATTCTTTTTTTTTTTCATTTCTCCACTCTTTATTAAAACTAGGTCCTTCTGCCAACAGCAGCAGGCCAGGGCAGTGGCAGCTGGCCCAGGAGGGACAGGGACAGTGCCAGACCCCAGAGATGTGGGGCTAAAACTGAGATGCATCAAGCTCTCCAGCACACTTTGACCTTGGCCCTTTCTGAAGCTCCTGTCCCATAGCACAGAAGCCAAGGAGAAAGAGGCCACACTCCTGATGCCTTGCTGGGATTCCTGCCCTCCTCACCACCCCACGCCACAACCTTATACAGTTGGGCAAATTCCTAACCCCACCACGCAGGCCCTCTCCCACACACTGACTACTCCGCCTCCTACCCTGCCCTCAGCCCTTAGCAGCCTGGCTGCTGGCTTTCAGCCTCCAAGGCCATGTCAACACTAAAATGGAAGGAACTAGGTCTAAAAAGGAATGAAGATGCATCAAAATCTGTTTTGTGGCCCCATATCACATTTTCTTAATTCACTCTTGAATTGATGGGCACTTGGGTTGATTCCACATCTTTGCAATTGTGAATTGTGCTTTAATAAACATTCAGGTATAGGTGGGTTTTTTTTTTTTGATAAAATGATATATTTTTTCCTTTGGGTCCATTCCCAATAGTGGGTTTGCTGGATTTAATGGTCTACATTTAATTCTTTGTGGAATCTCAACTCTATCTTCCATAGAGGTTATACTAATTTGCAGTCCTGCCAACAGTGTATCCTTTTTTTCTGCATCCATGCCAGCATCTATTATTTTTGGACTTTGTAATAAAAGCCATTCTAAAGGGGAAAGGTGGCAATCTCATTGTGATTTTAATTTGCATTTCCCTGATGATTGCTGATGTTGAACGTTTTTCATGTTTCTTGGCCATTTTTTATCTCCTATAAAAAGCTTCTGTTCATGTTTTTTGTCCAGATTTGATGGGGTTGTTTGATTTTTTCTTGCCAACCTGCTTGAATTCTTTGTAGATTAGAAATTTGATATCTATCACATAAGTATTGGTCAATACTGACTGAATATATTCAATCAGTAGTTCATTTGTGTTGAATAGCCATATTAAAGTATATTATCCTCTCCAAAATGTAACATGAGACAGAATGATCAGAAAGTTTCAACATTGAAGCAGTATTTAAACACTGATACCCAAATATTTTTCAATAGAAGTCATAACAGGCCTTTTCCCCCAAGATGTCATGTTAAATCCTGTCTCATTTTCTGATAGGAAATTGAAGAATTCATAAGCACTTACTTAACTCATCTAAACATTTAACAGTCAAAGATCCTCAATAGCAGTGGATTACCCCAGAGGTAGCACAGACATTAATGATTCAGTGACAGATATCACTGACAGGGCCTTAAATATTGATATTTTATTTATTTATTATGCAGGAAGATGAAATTTCACCCTTCCTGCCACCTATCAGGAAGACTGCAATTATTAGACTCTGGGGACCAGTTTACTTTCCCACATGTTCCTCTATGTACTAAAAATGTTATCCTCTGTGATTACTCTATTCAAATATTTTCCCCTCACCAAAAATTAATTTACAATAAACATAACAAATTCAGGTGCCATCCTTTTGTAAATAAATGCTTAAAAGAACTCTTTGCGTTTGCGATAGGTCACCAATAAGAGGAATCTGGAACTCAGACTTGGCCAAAGCTGACAAACTGGACCTGTCTCCAGAGAATCTGTCCATAGTACTCTCTTCTTGCAAGGCCACTTTGGAAGCCCTTCCCTCATGTATCTCCTTTGTTTTTAAAGAACATTTTTATCCTGCTGAGTGGGCTCTGGGCTGGGCCAGAGATCCTCCCCATACCCTAAGCACCCATTGCTCTAGGGCCTGGCCACATTTGTGTGACAGCTGCAGGTTCCAGGATTATCCTGCATTGATGAGAACTGCCACAGCCCAGGTGACACCCTTGTCCAGAGGCAGCCTGCCCCAGTGACAGGTCAGTAGGGAGTGGAAAAAGGCTTGTCCCACCACCCAGTTCAGGACAACTGTGAGATGAGCACCCAGATGGGTTGGACGGGCATGTGTTCTGACTGCCGCACAGCTCAGCCTCACCTGAGGCCAGCTCCCTCCTACCCCTTTGTGCAGGCACATCTCCATCTGGGAGTTGTCTTTCCAAGCAGCTTCAAAGTGTCAGCCACAAATAACTAATACTTACTATTTTTACTTCCTAATAACTTTATAGTGGAGGAAACTGGCAGAAACTACCTGAACCAAACTGGCCAAAGATAGTATGATCAGTCATGGGAAGTAGTGCCTCCTCATCTGACAGCCTGAGAAGGACTCAGCACAAATGGCCATCTAATCATGAGTGACCCCACAGAAGCCTGAACTGAAGCAGTATCTGCCTGGGGCATGGCCCTCAATCTCTGAAAATGCCCAAGTGATTAAAGAAAGGAAAGACAAGGAATTCCATTCCAAATTAAAGATGAAGACAGATATGTGGCCAAATGAACAATCTTTCTTGCAACATGACCTATTTTCTTAATTACCATCATTTTTGCAACTTGAATTTTACCTTAATATGAATAGGAGAAGTTTGTTACCAATTATTTGTTTTTTGTCCTTTATGACACTTTTCAATTATATAAACATCAATTAAAATCCTTAATTCAATTCATAGCTTGTTAGGTCCCAAGTCTGTCTTTCTGAAGCTTTATCACTATGTCACTCTTCACTTTGGTTTTCTCTTCAGGTGGTTTTGTGTTTCTTTTTGTGAATTATTTTTTGGAAGTTTCTTCTTGGTTTTTGTTCTCAGGCAGCTTCACTGGCTAGCACGTCAAGGTTTACACATGTATCTTTGATTTTGGATGTCCTCCCTGTCACATAATATTTACCTGGTTACATAATTACAGGGTCAGAATAATTCTGACGTCTCTATTTGGACCATAGTGTGATCTGTTGTGGATATGCTTCCCCCTGACTGCACTGTTCATTCATTCATTGGTTCAAGTAAATATTCCTACTATTTCTTGAGCACCTGCTATTTCCAGGCATGGTGTTGTTCTGATTCGTGGGGTTAAACAAAATTAATGCTATGTTTTCTGATTATGTGTCTTTTTAGATTTTCACTTTACCCTTGAAGTTGGATATTTTTGCCAAGTTGTGTCTTGGTCTTAGTATACTTAAAGTGAATGCTCATCTCTCATAATTTGCAAATTTATTGTTTTCTCCTTCTCTGTAAAGTTGTTACTATTTTTATCACTTTCTTCCTTTTTGTTCATGTTTCTATTTTATGCAGATTAGAAGTTCTTCATTTCTGATTTGTTATCTAGCATCCAGCCTGCTGTCTGCTGGACCTGCATAGTTTTATATAAAGACATTATGTAATTCTCTGTTCTTGGATTGTTTCCTGTTTTATAATAGTTGCTCCCCATTATGACAAAATTCCTAAAAATTCTTCATTTTACTTGAAGAAGTGGCTATAAAAGAACAATCTAGTCTGATTTCTTAAAGTGATACTGTGCTCCAGAACTTCAGTCTCCTTCAATATGCATGAATTTTGTTTTCTTTCTATCTGACTTTTTTTTTTTTTTTTTGAGACAGAGCCTCAAGCTGTCCCCCTGGGTAGAGTGCCGTGGCATTACAGCTCACAGCAACCTCCAACTTCCTGGGCTCAAGCGAGTCTCTTGCCTCTGCCTCCCAAGTAGCTGGGACCAC
>CAUYTI010095481.1:0-51582 GCA_963575145.1 Galago senegalensis | reverse complement strand
GAGCCAAGCCTCTTTGTAGAGCAGAATAGATGTGTTACAGCTCTTACAAAGGGCCAAGCCTCTTTGTAAGGCAGGATCAGCAGCGGAGGTGTTACAGCTACAGCTCTTACAAAGGACCTAAGCCTCTTTGTAAGGCAGGATCAGCAGCGGAGGTGTTACAGCTACAGTTCTTACAAAGGACCAAGCCTCTTTGTAAGACAGGATCAGCACTAGAAGTGCCACAGCTTTCGCTTCTTCTTCTGGACGGTCTGCGATGGTCTGCGATGATCTGGGATGATCTGCCCCCAGGCTCTCTGCTCAGGGCCTTATATAGGTGTAATAGCTTAGCTGTGATTGGTCCATAAAATGGAGCAGGATTGAAAATGGACCAATCAGGGATGGGCAACAGTTTTCCTGTGATTGACAGGTAACTGCCGCTCTACTGGAGCCTCTGGGGGAAGAAAGCTCCCTCGTTTGCCCCAACCTGCCGGTTTTTTGCCGGCTGCTGCCGCCAAGACAGAAGTGGCAGGTTCCCCAGGCCCTGCTCAGCTGAGCTGGCTGGGGTGTCACTTTTCCGGTATCAGTGAGGACCATGTAAGCCACATATTATTTTAGGTGCTGCTGACAGAGCAATGAACAAAGCTACAGCCCTTTCTGCCTGTGTGGAATATATATTCTGACGCGTTCCTAAGTGTTAGTGTTTAATGATGGCTGCTGAGTGGGCCAATGCTCTCAGGGAAGCAGAAGTGTCTCCTTTCATCTTCTGCACTTCGTTCCTGTGCACACTTCATGCAGTTCGGATGGACTGGATTCCTGTGTGCTATGTGAAGCCTCTTCCCATTCTGAATTATACTGATTTTCACCCCTTCAGACACGCACACTAATTCTGTATACGTTAGAGACCCACGTGCCGTGCACTCAACTTGTATGTAACCTTTGTGGCTCTACAGTCTGGTCTCTACTTTTCTAAGTGGGTATTTTCATTTTCTGTAACTGCTTCTAAGGGACTTTACCAGCTGTTTCCTTCTGGTATGGTCAAGATACAATTGAACTAAATCGCGCAGTATTTAAACTGAAGTGTGTAACAATTTCATGACAAAGGAAAAGGGGCTGATGATAAACATGAAGCTTCTCGCAGGTGACTTAACAGGCAATAGAAAAAAAGTTTAACCCAGAATTTCCAAAGATCATTGTCATTAAAACTGGCTGCTTAAACCGTCATTTTAAACCCATTAAATAATAATAATTAAAAAAAAATACACCTTTAGTGTCTTCCTATTTGCATCTATGAAACACTCACAGGATGTGGAAAACTGTGCAACAGCCCCGGAGGGTGTGTAAATATTCTAGATTCACCCAACTTTCTGGTGAGTCACAAAATTTTGGCAGCAAAGAAATACCTGTTTGGCAGCAGGAGCTCCGAAGTGTGTGGCTACCTCCTGATTTCTGGCCATCTAGCCAGGTTCCAGTTGCCGTATAATCATCAAGCACAGCACAAGATCAAAACAAATCTCTCCTTCCGTTGGTATTTTTCAATTTTTCCACCCAGCAGGTAAACAAGCATTGTTAGTTTTCTCACAGTGGGCTTACTTCCAATTTGGGGGAACTGATTATAGAAATTTCTTTGAACCCACTAGAAAGGGAAGAGGTAGGTCTGGGTTACACAGTGATTACAAGTTTGCTGAAACCTCTGTGAGACTTCCCTGGGAAAGAGAACCGCACAGGAAGCCCTCCAGGTCATTTGGCCACTGGCGGTGTGTGTACATGTGGCTGTTGTGTTAGCTCCTGCGGTGTCCCTGCCTCTGAGCAGTGATCGTAGGACTTAAATCAAAGCACCACCCGCGTGCTCAACGGATTGCTCAATGCTTGCTTTCAATACTCATAAAATAACACTCCAATAGAAATGCAATGGCTATTCACAAATTCGTATTCATGAATGTATAAACAGGGACAAGATTTTATTCTTCTTTTGCATTTATATTGTATGTAAGTGGTTCTAATATATAAAAATTTTTACTTTGTATTTTCATTGATATATATATATATATATATATCATATGAATATATGCTCCTTCTCCTATAAGATTTCCAAACGTATGAAATATGCCTTGGACTTACTCGAAATAAAAAACATCAAGAATGAAAGATAGCAGAGGTAAATAAACACATAGCTCATAAAGAGTGTTCAATAAATATTTCTTACTGACAATTAGAAAGAGTAAGTAACCAGATATGCTTTATACATAGGACAGCCTATAAAAAAGCTGTCCAGAAAATATCCACTCATGTATGGCTGATAGGTTACAGACAGCCCTCATATACGTTATTATTTATACATGCATTAGGTATGTATTTATAGTAATCATCATATAGGATATAAAAAAGCTGTCCAGAAAATATGATGTATGCCTCTGTTTTTCATATTACATGGCTGATACGTTCCAGACAGCCCTCATATACATTAGTACTTATACATGCATTAGGTATGTATTTATAGTAATCATTTCATATAACCATTGATATATTTTTTGACAATTATTTTCATCATTATGGTTTTGTATTCTGTCACTTGTACTTAATTACATATGCTATTTTTTCTTGCTAATATTACTAGGTCTCAAAGCAGTCTTCAGAAAAATACACCAGAGGTATCTAACATTTTACAGGCATCACTGGTGTGATATGCAGCTGAATGGGTGTGTTAGGCTTATGTTTCGGAGCGTCTATTATCATTTTCCAACATCTACTGGGTGACCTAATACGTTATCATTTCATATATATTCTGCTACTTTTGGGGATGATAGAACTTATCAAAAGTTACAAATAATTGTCAAATATTTTATCCTTAAAAATATTTAAATTGAGTTTAACTTTCTTTTAACTACATCCTTCGTATAATTGAAACACCTATTGTAGCTCAGGGAACCACCCTTGATCCCTGGGTCTTCTTTTTCCATTTACTTCTTTGTGATTTGTATCCAACCTTTCACTTTAAATGACATCGATACATTCATGATATCCAAATCTATTTTATTAATTATGAACACAGGTCCGAACTAAAACTTCTAAAAATGTTTCTTCAATATAACAGCAGAAAAAGTAATACCAATGATGTATTTGATGATTATATTTATGGATAATAAATGATCACAAGATTGTAAAGAAAAAAAAAGAAAGAAACAAAATAGGAATGATGACCTCCGTCTGATACGTTTTTAAGGGCTAGTATGGAATTTAAAGAACATGTATTTTGTAATAAAACAGGTAATATTTTATTTTATTATTTTGTGTGCTCTGTTAGATGGCTGACAGTGAAAGAATTATTTTTTGCTTTGTATTCTATCTGTAAATAAAAATGTTTCATGGAAAAAAAACTGGAGACTTGTCTATAATTATATATCTAGTTACTACATACCTAGTAATTGACTTAACCTTAAATTGATCAAAAACAAATAACATTTAACCCTTGAAGAATATAATGATTGAGGGCGTCAACCCCCTTCAAATTGAAAATCCATGTGTAACCATGTGTAATCCAGGTGAGTCCAAAAAAACTACTAGCTTGATAATTTGCTAGAATCCTGACCAAAATCACCATCAGTCAATTAAAAATATTTTGCTTATGTATTATATATTGAATTTTAAAATAAAGTAAACAATTTAAAAAATCATAAGGAAGAAAAAATATTCATCCTGGTGGAGTTCAAACTGAGTATGTAGGTAAGAGACGGAGGAAAAGGAGGGAACGGTCTTGCTGCCTTAGTGATGGGGGTTGGTCTGAGAGTTTTTTCCAATCGTTACAAGTCTCCAAAAAATTTCAGGTTTATTTATTGAAAAATACCTGCAAATGCATGAACGTAATCAGTTCAAATCCATGTTCTTTATGGGTCAATAATGCACACTGTTCTTTTCTCAAAACCTCCCTCCTCCCACATGCATTTCCGATTTACTGATGGACAGCTCATTTGCATTGCCCAGCACAGGACATTATCATTTCCTTGAAAGCTGTGTCTGTATTGCAGCATAAATTCAACCGAACACGAAACTCTATCTGCTCTATTTTCATTTTCATCCTGTAGTGACCTTTATTCTCTTTCTTTTTTTTTTTTTAATTTTTTGCTCAATCATTTGAGAGTACCTTATAGACACTGTGACATTTTATCTTAAATTTTGTCAGCATGCAATTTCTAAGAAGGACATTCCTTCTATATGATCATAAAATAAATATTTCACTCAGAAAATTTAACATTAATACTATAGTATTATCTAACATATAGTACATATTAAGATTTTTTAAGTTATTCCAATAATATTCTTTTTTCTTTGTTTTGTCTTTTAAATTCAGTATCCAAAACAAGAAGTAAAAAATAATCACACCTTACACGTACAACTTTTGGGTCTCACCCAATAATTTTGAAAATTTAGCTCTTTTCCCTTTGGGTACAGCGTATTGACCGTTAATCACCCACTCTAATACTCTCTAAGCCATGAAATATGTTCAATACCATTCTCACTTGTTTGCTGAATTTGATTCTTAATTAAAGTTAATGTTTTCATTATTAATTTCCTACACCATAATCCCAAAATACAAAACAGTATTTTAAGAAGAATGATGTCAGTCATCTTATAATAAAAATATACTTCATGTAACATAAAATCAAAGTTCTTAACATTGCTCTCAAGCTTCAAGAAGTTTTATCTTTCTCTATACACACACAAAAATATATATCCCTGATATAGTATAGATCTACATATTTCAGCTTTTTATGTTTTAATATAAATAAATACATATGATATCAGTAGTATATACATATATGTGCCTGTATGTACATATATCTACTTTGTAATAGCCTGAGAAAAATTGTAAAAACTGAACTGCCATTTTACATCAGGAATCAAGAATATACATACACATATATATGAGATATATACACAAATGTATATATACATATATGTATTTTCAGTATCAAAGTCTACTACTCTTTTGATTATTTATGCCACCTATGTTGTTCTTTTTGCTATCTTTTAAAAGCCTCTGGTGCATTTTCCATTTATTTACTGTAAAAGGTGTTTCTGCACAATTTTATCTTGATAACCCCCTCTTTGTGGTTTTCAAACACAAGGTGAAAGGTGACTTGATTTTTTATTACCCATTTAAAGCAAGCTTCATTTAAAACATCAGTGTTTTTGTCGCTCCCTAGGCCACGACTACCCATTGGTGACACTGTTTCAGAACTGGAGTCCCTGAAAGGGGGTGATACAATCCTGAAATAATAGAGGGCATGTGTTGACACTTATGCACAAAGAAAAAAGCAGACACATTGTTATCAAAAAATGTCAAACAGGATAGGAACAAAAACCAAGAGTGATGGGGGATGGTTATTAAAGAGTTACTCTGAGGGGCAAGACAAATAGCACCCATCAAGGGGTTTGTTCAATGGATGCAAACAAAAGACAGCAAAAATAACTAATCAGAAGCCTGGGGAAGCCATTCTAATAAAATGTCACAACCCTTGGTCGGCATCCTAAAGTTGAGACATTGTTCAGAATCAGAAGTACATCAGTGAATGGAAGTCCAGATCTCCAGAGGAACGCCCCAGCAACGCAGTAGCAAATGTATCTATCTGGTAATGATTCTTCTGGGTTTTCTCCAAAAGATACTAACTTGTTTAATCCATTTAAGAATATAAACCTTTCAAGACCTGTTAGACAATAGAGACTAAATATTTGTTGATACTGAAGAGCCTAAGTATTATGACAGCAGTTGATAGAACAGGATTCAGGTTATAAATGAATCCAGTGTTAATGACACACACACTGATATATATATCTGATAGATACCTACATACATATAGATATACATATTATCAAGCCTGTGCATTGCATTAAAACTATACATTTATATATTTATGTATGTATATATATACACATATCCATAATACAAAAATCAAAAAGTAAAAATACTTTAAATCTGAAATATTTTTAGCAACGATATGATGTCACAAAAGTGGGAAACTTCACACCTGTTCTCACGTGATAGGTGGCAGTCAAAACACTTTCAAAACTTTTTTCATGAACAGAATATTAAAAATATTGTATGCAATTATCCTTGGGATATTTGCATAAAGTATAGTATATGAAACAAATAAATTTTGTGTTTATACTTGAGTCCAATCCCCAAGATGTCTAGTTATGAATATGCAAATGTTTTAAAATCTGAAAAGATTCCTAATCTGAAACAGCTCTGTTCCCAAGCATTTTAAGATAAAGTATCCTCAACACACACACACACACACACACACAGACAAATTACATAATATATATACAGAAACACACACATATACAGGGTGTCCATAAATTTGTGTGCAATTTACTATCTTAAACTGTCTTAAATTGCACATGAACTTTATGTCCACCCTGTATATACACACACAAACCCCATATAGATATAAGAACACATATATAGTATTATAATGATACAAGTAGTATATATGCATATATATGATGATCAGTAGGCCCTAGTGTGATTTTGAGGTCTATGTAGAAGTACAGGGGTAGAGATGGCTAAGTTTAAGGCCATGCATACTGCCTTTTTCTGCCCCAGCTGGGTAGAATTTCTCCCATCTGGGAGAATAAACTGAAAGCTGTATTATGTCCTGGGGAAACATTAGATACTCAATTAAGCAATCCTATTGTATCTCTATTTAATTAGTATCATAGCCTGAGCCTTGCTGAAGCTATAGGTTCTGATGTGTCCTCACTAGTCCAGATTAAGAGCCTCAAAACATTATATGTTATATGTAGCTAGTTTTGCCCAAAGGCTATGATAATTTCTATGCCTCTGTCATAATTTAGAACAAAGAAATCTGAGCAACCTTGACACTACACTGTGTCACTCCACTACTGTTGACACTGTGGACCATAAAATCAAGATGCAGCAAACATATTAGAGGTCTTTACATGATACAAGTTTCCTCCAAATCTGGAGATAACCTTACAAATATTAAGCTGCCCAGCAGTTCAGGAAAGCTTTTAAAAATTCAGTTGCCAGGAGGATGCTGGTCTATTTGCAAACTAAAGAGAAAAATTCTTGTATTGACCTATCTCCACTCATTAGGAAGAAAGCGCATGACCTGGTAGGCCTTTGGAGGTTCCGGAGAGGGCATATTCTGCATCTTAGACTATTGCTCACACACATTTACTGAATGATGAAGAGAGCTGTCAGGTTTATTTAGGCTCAAATCAGGAAGGGGCTCTACAAAAAGACCACTGTATGTTGAGTATTCCTCTGAGGTTTGGGCCATATGACTGAGCAAATCCTAAAATATTAGAGTTATCTATGCTAGGAAAAGATATTGTGTGAAGTTTATGGCAATCTTTAACAGGAATTTTATAATGTAGAACTTCAGTTCTGAAGCAAGGTTATGCCACCTGCAGTGCAGAATTCACACAGTGGATAAATGGTGTCAGTATTTCTATAATGTTCTGGAAGAAAGGAAATACCTGTAAGGATATGAATGAGAGATCACATAGAGGAAGTCTCCCAGGACAGCTGGGTAAGTCCCACCAGGACATAAATGTGGCCGGCCCAACGATCACACACCACAATAGGGTATATTTGTATTTATTTGTGAACTTGTGATGAAATGTATTAGAATAGAATATTTTCAATTTTTTTAAGTTTCAAACATTCATTAAAATAATATCATTATAGCTTATCTTAATTGAATCTTTTTGATTTGACAATATTTATAAGTCCTGGGGAAGAAATAACCAAAATGTGCTGGCATAAATATGAATAATATTATGAACCAAATAGTTAAATATCTCATTATAAACCTTCCACTCATATATAGTTGCCATACACAAACATCTAATATGTCTGGCTAAATTGACTATCTGCTGATACAGAACACTATTTTTAGCCCATAAATTGAAAAAAAGATTTTTTAAAATTTATAACTTAGCACTACATTGGGACATTTTTATTTGAAATATCAATGTTTACCTAAGATTATAAATATATAAGAAAGTAAAATGCAATAGTTTCATAAGATTCAGAATTGAATTTTTAAAAGAGAAAACAATGGCAATGTACATTTCTACTGCATTAGACTTTTGTATAATATGTGTTACTGATTACTTGTTGGTGCTGAAGAATAGAATACATAATTATAGACAGAAACCTTTTATGTATACCAAATGCAGAGTCTTTTTTACAATATAAGAGTAATTACAAAATTGACTAATGCAGATTATATCAGGCAGACTTTTCCATCATAGGTGTTTCCAAAATGTTTCGCTAATGACAAATGAAGATTTCCATAAAATGAATTTTCTCCTTGTAAAATACAGTAAATATATTTTAATTGGGAAAAGTCTACAAGTACAGATTGATTTTCCACTGATAAAATTTTCTAATTAAAACAAGGTTTCCTTTTTCCATAAACTTCAACATTTGTTTCACACAATTTTTATTGAGGTATATCAAGTCTTTACTACGTATAATAGTTGGAGACTTGTAATTTAAATAAGACTGTTTCTAAAAATATACAATATTTATAGTTCATGTGGCTTCTTGTTTTCAAAGGTAGTTTGTCTTCTGGGGCAGCACCTGTGGCTCAAAGAAGTAGGGCGCAGGCCCCATATGCCGGAGGTGTCAGGTTCAAACCCATCCCTGGCCAAAAAAAAGACAGTTTGTCTTCTTTAGAATATAAAGAACTTAAATTAAATTTAAAATAAACATATTTTAAACAAATCCATTTTAATGTTTTAATAAAACTTTAGTTCTTTATCAGGTATTCAGTATGATCATGGTAGTTTCTCCCCTGAACTAAGATATAGAATTTGAGTAAATTCTAAATTTATTTCTGAATAACAATAGTTCTGGTAAGCTCCCCGATTCACAGTGTTTCCTTTGAACCAAAGCATCCACTACAGAGGCTCAACTCTATCTTGGGATAAATTAAATTTCTAGTCTCTCTCCCAGAAATAATGTGATAAAGAACCTAATTAATCTTGGTACACATACAGAAAACATACTCTGTAATGACATCTACATTACTTAGAGCAGTCAAGTTCTGTTCATTGAAGTCCTGCTCCATCTTTTTTACCTGATATATGGCCTTAAGTAAATGATCTCATCACTATAAGCTTTGGTTTCTTTACCTTTAAAATGGGGATAATAAAAAAGCAGTATTTGTTTAAAGATATTATTAACTGTACTTACGTAACAGTGAGATCTAAATAAGATAATATATGAGAAACATACATTGAATTATCTGGCATTTTGTTAATGTTCAGGAAATGCTTGCTTTATATTTGAGATATAAAAACATAGTCTTAGACTTGCATAGCAAATCAAAACACTAAGCACCCAAATGAAGAATGAAATCTCTGAATTTTCTCTGATGTGATGAGCCACCATTATTAGCACTGATTTTTTTTCCTTTCCTGACATTCAAGATCCTCTCCAACTTTCTCTCTTTCTTTCTGATACTCTGTACCACAATTTAAGGTAACATTGATGTTTTTCCTGTTCAGCATAATGCTGTTGGGTTATTTGCAAACAAAATGAGCCGATAAGACTTAAGATATGGCTTCTCCTGGTCTGATTTCATTTTGAGAAGAGACAACTTGTTCTAGAAGAATTTGTTTGGGTCAATAACCCAGCCGTTATATAACCCATGCATGCACCTGGGTGTAAGTTATCTCTCTATCTATATTTACTTATTTCCCGTCAGAGCTCTACTAGAATTCATAAGTAAATGGTTCAATGAAGCTTTATTATCTCTGAGAAGTTGCTTCACCCAAGCACTCATGCAGTCCTTGTGAGTCCTAAGCATATCAGCAAGTATCTATTTCCACCAAAGCATTTCTTCATAGAAGAGAAGGAATCTATTTTAGTTTCTGTTTCTAGTTCCATGATCACTCTATCTTTTCTTTACTTAACTCTAACATTTTTTTTGATTTGTGATATTATATTTTTTCACAACTACTTCTTTGACCCTAGGAAAAAACATAACTACAAATTTTCCCTAACACAACAATTTCCCCAAACAGGTGTTCTGTGCATGTTGAAATAAATGAATTTAATTCAAAATATCTTAAACCTCATAGAACATGTTATGACATATTCTGCATTTACCTGCAAACAGCTCTCTTTCTTTTATCTTTACTGTTTTTGTAGGAAAAAAAATCAGTGTTCACTAAAATTGGTAAGATACATGAAAGTCATCTTTTCAATTAGTATAAAAATATTACCATCAATTATAAGCCCACTGGAGGCTTCCCATCAATCACACACACCAGATCTCATCAGTGTTTATATTATTGTTGGTTTTTGCATCAACTGCTCCAGTGAACTGAGTACTATAATTTTGTCTAACTGTTTTGCTCTTCATAACAATACATGAAAGCATTGCATGTCTGACAATGGTAGTTAGCAGCATAATTTGTTATTATCTATTTATCAAATATATCCCCATTAGCATGTTTTCAACCGGTATTGATACTAACATGAACATAGCTGCGGTGGACATTGGCTACAGTAACCACCAATGAGGCAAACCCTTGTATAATTTCCTTTCTTGAGTGTGGGTGAAACCAGGGCCTTATACTTCTGACCTTACTTCTTACGTTATAAAAAAGTAATATGGACATTGCTATATGAGAGTGAGCGCTGTTATAAATAACACCTAAAATGTGAGAGTGGCTTTGGAATCCGGCAGTAAGGCAAGACTGAACAATTCCTAAAAGCGTTATAGAGAAAGAACAAAGGACCAAGAAAAGACCATCACTAGAAATTCAGGGGCTAACATGCTGCCATGAGAGCTGAGAAGGAAGGGAGGACATGTAATTGGAAACTGGAAGAAGAGAAATTTTTGTTACATAATGGGAGAATTTTAACAAGATTTACATCTGCACTTACATGCAAAGTAGAACTTGCAAGTAATAAATTTAGTATTAAAGCTAAGAGGATTTCCAAACAAAGTGTTGAAGGTGGGACTTCCTTATTTCCACTTTAGTAAAATGCAAGAAGTAAAAAATAAATTGAGGAAAGAGATTCTAAGCAATAATTAACAAGAACTGGATAATCTTGAAAATTATTCAGCTACCCCAGACAGTAAAAGACACTAGAATTAAATGATTTACCATGGTCAGGAAAGCATGCCATAGAGAGAAGACTGAGATGACGCTACAATTTTACCCTAAAACCGACAGAACATTCCAGTGTTGGATTATCAATTGCACAAATGAAGTTTCAAGAGATTAAGGGTGTGATTTACAGATATTCTCTTTTTAAGAGACAGAATCTCACTTTGTCACCCTCGGTAGAGTGCCATGGCGTCACAGCTCACAGCAACCTCCAGCTCTTGGGTTCAGGTGAGTTTCTTGCCATAGCCTCCCAAGAGATATTCTTAATCAAATCAGACAGCCTCTAGGAAACTTAAGAACATTTTCCCTCAACCATAGCAGTAGCAGGTAAAGGTATAGAAAATTCATCCCACAAAGACATGCAACCCAAACTTTTTGTCCTACGGAGTAAATGCCAGTGAAGCCCATGGAAGGCCCACAAACTATCTTGAAAATCAGTTCAACAGAAATGCCGCCAGGATGCTTGCTTGGAAGAAAAATGGCAGGTAATATTTACTATTAAAAGAAATTTCCAGACCCCCAAAATTCCAATGATAAGATGCCACCTGATAAAAGTAAGATTCAGAAATGTACTAAATTTCATATGGGGGAAGGTTTAGTCAATGGATGGAATTCAACATGAAGAGACCTGATTTTTCCTAAGGACTGAAACCTAATCAAGAACTTCACTTATGGTCAGCCCAGCTTTATTTTAAAATTGCAATGGTCCAGTAACCCTTTCTTTACTGTCTTTTCCTGACCCTTTTACCTGGACTGTGTATAGCTGAGATCTTATTCTCTATCTTTCATCACTGCATGTTGGGTGTGCTTTTAGTAAATATTTATCTGTTTAGTTTCACAGGTCTGAAGCAGACAGGGGTTAGGGTACATCAACTGCACTAACAGATGACAATCAGAACCTTCCTGTGCACCTGCATCCAAACCAGTTTGCATAATAGAATTGTGAACTTTCTATTTATGTCCAAGTAGAATGAGACCTTTGAAGATTTGGGGATGACATGATAAGGGAAATATATTTTGCATTTGATTGTGAAACATTGGGAGCAGAGGGTGGAGTGTGACTTAAGGTGAGCTAGAGGGATGTTTGAGGCTCATCAGCAGTCATCTTCACAGGGATCTTTGTATAGCCCTCCTCCCTGAGCACAGCCAGAATCTGTGACTTGCTTCTAACCAATAGAAAACTAATATAGTAAATTTCTTCATGATTCACTGTCTGGCTCTGCAGACCTATTGTGATGAAGGAGGGGGACACTTCAAGTGTACTTTATACACATATTGTATATGGCGACTACTTTACTAGATATTTAAAAAGTAGATAGTCTATAAAGGAAATTAAGTCTAGCTACACAATAGATTGCTTGAATGAATATAGGCATGGACATAAAAAGTGCCTGAATACGCAAAGATTAACATGGATAGTGATGTTCATTCAAGTTGAAGACTTCAACTTCATACCAAGAGCAGTAAAAAACTTATGAACATAGATGTCAATTATCAGAGGTTTTTCTGGAATCGTCATCCAACATGTTAGCTATGAGCACATATGGCTATATGATTTTAACCTGGTTAGATTAAACAAGATCAGAAATTATTCACTGAGTTGCACTAGCTACTTTTCAAGTGCTCCTAAGTAATATGTGGCTGCTGGCTGCCATAGTGAACAGTGTGGACGCAGAGCGTTCCTAGCATCATGACAATTCCCCTGAAACTCACTACTCCAAAATGTGAACTTTTGTGAGTTTGAAGGTGCTAGAAATGGAAAAAAAGAAGCAAGTGAGAGGAATGCAGGAAGGTGTTTAAATAATCCATCAGACAGTGTAGTAACAACAGTATGAATTGAAAGAATAAATCTTAAAATGAATTATTGGATATTGGGATGTTAGAATAGAGGAGAAAGAGGACTTTTAAATAGGAACTGACTTCTAACGGATAAAATTAACATAAGATGATATTTTCTATTCCAGTGATAATATGGAAAACAAAACTTCAGTCTCCATGTAGGAACACTGCTACCATTGCACCAAAAATACTCCACGATGTGCATTATTTTACTGCTAGACAGTGAGACCTACAGAGACAGAAGTTTCTCTGACTCTGCAGTGCCTACCCATTCCGGTTGTATGAAGGGCTCTGCAATATTGACAAACAGGTTAAAAAAAATAGACTCTTAGGAAGCTAGGATTATGTGTGATAACATATATATTCATGTGGGAGAGATCCAAGGTGAAACTATGTGTTTTCTCTTTTATTATTCTTTTTACCACTTATTGTATTTAATCTTCTGATTTTCCTTTTTTTGTTTTACTTCAGATTAATATGAGGGTTCAAATGATTCAATTACATTGTGTTTCTATGGTAAAGTTCAAATTGTAGTTGAGCCCTTCATCTGGGGGTGCATGATACGCCCTAACATTGTGTGCATTAGTGAGAGCTCACCAATCTCCTTCCCTCCTTCTCCTTTCCTTTCCCTCCGTCTCCCTCCCCCTCATTTTAATATATTTGTCTTTTTCTCTCCTGTGGGTGTGGAGTTGTTTTTCTGTTGGTTTATATTAGTATGGAGTTCATTGAATACTTGCCTTTCCATACTCGTGGAACTTTACTAATGCTAATTAAGACACTAAGCAACTAAATAAAGAAAGAAATCTCTTTGACTTTTCTCTGATGTGCTGTGTATCAAAGAGAGACTCATTACCAATTTTTAGCAGGGGAGAGAATCGGAATGAAGGATCCTTTAGGGAACATGTTTATTGATGGTAGTAAATGAGTAGAGGAACAATATCTCTTTAGCATTACTTGTAGAGAAACATAACTATCTGAAGAATCTAAAGGGGTCAATGTCTTTACTGAATAGTTATCTAAAGCCTAAAGAAATATGAGTCTGAAGTTTGAATATTTTATTCAAATGAAAAGATGGTGAGGAAATTAGAACATCTTCCTATCATCATTATCATATTTGGAGCTTAATTGTGCCCAAAGGATTTGTTGTTTTTTTTCTTTCCCTTTTTTATGTGAAGTGTCTCTCTACAAATGTATTTGCATAAGAATATTTTGGTTTTGTTGACTGCTGTACTCTTTGTCTTTCTGGGTGAAATTCTTTTTTTTCTTGCTTTTTTTAAATTTCAGATTAAAATGGGGCCACAGATGCTGAGATAACATTGTTTGCATTTGTTAGGAAAAGATTAAGTCAAAGTCAAGCCCTTCACCCAGGAGTTTTGTCTTGTGTCTTTACCTTGTGCCCATTAGGTGAGAGCTTACCAATCCCTTCACCTCTCTTCCCCCTCTCCCCCTCCCCGCCCCACTTGAATTTAACTGTGTTTTTCTCTCCTGTGGGTGGATAGTTATTCATCTACTGATTTCATATTAGTATTGAGGACACACACTTTTCCATTCTTGTGATACATTACTAAGGAGAAAGTTTTTCAACTTCCTCCAGGTTAAGTTTAAAGGATTCATCTTTTTCTTATGCTGCATATTATTCCATGGTGTATATATACCACAGTTTATCCACGCATGGGTTGATAGGCACTTGGGTTGATTCACATCTTAGCAATTGTGAACTGAGTTGTGATAAACATTCTAGTACAAATGTCTCTCTGATTAAATGATTTTCTTTTTTTTTTCACTTCTGAGTAGATATCTAGTGATGGCATCACAGGTAGCTCTTTGGGGATTCTCCATACTTTTTTCCACAGAGGCTACATTAGTTCGCACTCCCACCAACAGTATAAGAGTAATTCCTTCTCTAAACATCGACACCAGCATCCACCTGCAGCTTTGGGCTTTGTGATGTGGGCTCATCTCCCTGGGCTTAGGTGATATCTCAAGGTGGTTTGGTTTGCATTTCTCAGATGATTAAGGGCAATGAGTATTTTCTTATGTGTTTTTTTGGCCATTTATGTCTTCTTCATAGAAGATTCTATTCATGCCTTTTGCCCACTGATAGATGGGATTGTTTGCTCCTTTTTTGTTGATTAGTTTGGGTTCTCTGTGGATTCTTGTTGCCAGCCCTTTGTGAAACATACACAAATTTGTAAATGTAATTCACCAAACAAACAGAAGCAAAAACAAAGACCATATCATCCTCTTAATAGATATAGAAAAAGGATTTGACAAAAATCAGCATGCTTTTCTGACAAAAACATTAAAGAAAATAAGCATACATGGGACATGTCTTAAGCTGATCAAACCCATCTACCACAAATCCCTAGCAAATATTAGCTAAATGAAGTAACAATGAAGTAATTTCTACTTAAAACTTGCACCAGACACAGATGTTCTCTAGCACCACTATTCAACATAGGGTTGGAAGTCCTTGCCAATGTAATCAATCGAGCAAGAGAAGGATATCTAAAGTATTGAAATGGGGACATAGCATCTCAAATTCTGGCTCTTTGCTGATGATATGATCTTATGCTTAGAAAACACCAGACACTGAACCAAAAGGCTCCTGGAAGTCATTAAGAAGTACAGTGAAGTCTCTAGATGAAATTCTGTCCCCTAAAATATGCTTACTGCAAAGACACATATTGTCGGTTTGCAAAACTTTCCCATGTAAGAAACTTAAAGAGACTTGCTTTATCCAACTTCTGAACAAATTCTTACACTGACATCTTAAGTAAACTACTTTATAAATGGAAGTTAATAAACTATTAGCCAATTTCTGATAGAATCATATAATATAGGAAATATGAGTGATAGTATTGACTCTATGAAAATATGTTATGAGTAATAAATCCCAAAGTATCATTTGAATTTGAGACACATAAGTGGATTTCAAATTATTCATGGATTATTTTCAAAATCTGTTTTTTTTCTGGCAAACACAAATTGATTTCCCTCCACAAATTTCTCATGTTTGATAACCAATATATTACATCTTTATTACCAATATAAAACCTCTTTTGTGACTACAGATACATGAAATCTATATTAATCTTTTTCTGAATCTTTTAACTATTTTTAAACACATTACTTTTCAGTATTCCTGCTGTGCTTTTTGTTGTTGTTTTCTCCAAAAGCACTTAAGACTTGGAAGCCCTTAAAAGACTTCCATCTTGGGACTTCAGTAAAGTAGCTGATAAGCGATACAAAAATATGTAATATACAGAAGTTATCCTATACAAGATGAATTTTTTTTTTTTTTTTTTTTTTTTTTTGAGACAGAGTCTCACTCTATAGCCCTTGGTAGAGTAGCGTGGAGTCACACAGCTAACAGCAACCTCCAACTCCTGGGCTTAGGCAATTCTTTTGCCTCAGCCTCCTGAATAGCTGGGGCTACAGGCACGCTCCACAATGCCCAGCTATTTGGGGGGAGCAGTTTGTCCAGGGCTGGGTTTGAACCCACCACCCTTGGTATATAGGGCCAGCACCCTACTCACTGAGCCACAGGTGCTGCCCAAAAGGATGGATTTTAATTCCAATCTATTTTCCTTTCAGAAGGTCTAATGGTGACAATTGGGATTATTGCTGGATAATCCAAATGGAAATATAATATGGATTTGGCAGCTGTAAAATGGAAGATGTTTCTTTATAATTTCTCCTATATCAATGTCCTTTGTTTACAATGTAGGAGCAGCAGAGAAGAGCAGGGATAACAACACCTAAATTGAACATGCACAGTCAACATTTCCTGGCTTCCTTCCTTCCTTTTCTTATCTTGCAAGATTTATTTTTTCTATGCCATACTATTTGCCTTTTGTCTCAACATAACTAAAAAAATTGATTCACTATATTATTATATTATGCAACTGGATAAAATTATTGATTTTTTTATATAAGACATCTCATTTATCATGCCAATTCTTTAAAAAATAAGGCAAAATCAACATTCTATATTTTTTAAATAAAAAAGTACTGAATTTTATATGTATTTATACACACACACATATAGATAGATGGATAGATACTTTTTTTTTTTAGACAGAGTGTCCTTATGTCATCCTTGGTACAGTGCTGTGCCATCACAGCTTACAGTAACCTCAAATTCTTGGGCTTAAGTAATTCCCTGGCCTTAGACTCCCAAGTAGCTGGGACTACAAGCACCCGCCACAACACCCGGCTATTTTTTTTTTTTTTCTTTTTGCTGTAGTTGTCATTGTTGTTTGGCAGGCCAGGGCTAGGTTCAAACCTGCCAGCTCTGGTATAGGACAGTTCCTATCAGGTTAAATGACCTAATGTTGAGACATATGGTAAAGCTATACAATTAATGCAATGTGGAATTAGAACACAAAAAATAGATCACCCATTAGGGCAGATTCTAGAAATAGTTAATGCATTAATTAGTTCCAGTCATCTGGGCACTGCCATGCAATGGGAAAAGTAGTCTTTTCAATAAACTGTGTTGGGTCAATAGAATATTTACATGGTAAAATAAATAATTTTAACCTCTAACTCAGGGCATGCACAAAATCAATTTCAGATAGATTTGTCTCTAAATATGAAAAACAAACCAATAAGGATTTCAAAATATATATGGGGGAATAAGTTTATGTTATTGACATAAGCTAATAAGTTAAAATAAGGTTTTAAAGTACTATCCTTAAGGAGAAACTCATACATAACACTACATTCAATGAAAAATATATCGTAATAAAACATACATAAATAAAGTAAAAAACAGTTATATATCTAAAAAGATATTTACAACCAGAACATACAAATCAATTGATAAAAGACAGAAAACTCAACAACAATGAAAGCATTTATGTCAGACACAATTTACAAGAAACTAGTCACATTGTTCATAGACATAACAATGTGTTCAATTCTGCTATTCATAAAGGCAATGAAAATTATATATTCATATAAAAGGACTAAATATTCACAGAAATAGTTAACAGTAACAATATACATAATAATTTTAACATATGGGAGATAGCAAATGTTGCCTAGAATGTGGGCCATGTTGAACCTATACTCACCATTTGTGAAATAGTAAACTGGTACCAGAATGTAAATATCATATAAAGCCCTTGTGTTGTACTACTAACATTGCCCGTATGTGTACTTCTTTCAGAGGCATTCAACTCTTGCCTTTTACACAAATGAAATATATATATATATATATATGTATATATATATATATACCAAAAATATACACAAAAATGTTCATACCACCACTAGATTCATAACAACATAATATTTTAAATAAACCATTTATTGTAGAAATGGATATATATATTCTATGTCGTCAAATGTAAGGGAACTGTAAAATAAAGGCAATGAACAGTCTTTTACTACATTCGAAAATGTAAATGAACCTTCCAAAATAAATGAGCAAAATAAGTTAGAAATGAAAACAGAATGAGGTCGAATCACACATTTGTTTCTTTTGAATATCTTAGCTTTCATTTAACCCAATCATGATGAGATCCTACTGTTCATACCCATGCTTTTCTAGCACAGTGATGCTAGGAAGGAATAATGTGGGCATTCATGCTAGATCAAGTAACACAGATTATTTGCTGTAAATTTTCTTTTTTGCACAATTCATGTGGCAAAAGAAATAGGTATTTTTGCACTCTAATTTATTCTTACACATTGAAATATCATTTAGTGTATATTTGTTAATTGGAATGCAATGAACACTGATTTATTAAGGTACAATTTTACTTACAAATCTCATCCAAGTGTTTTTTTATAATGTAACTGTTATAGTATAAATACCCATCACAATGATACCATTAATTTTTATTTTAGTAGCCTGTGAAATTTCCTTGACAGGAAAAATTGGTAGGCTTCTAATTTCTTTAGAACACAATCTCTTTGAAGTGATTGACCTGTTTATGTCTATGAGTTCATTGTTCATAGTTCCTGTCAAAACTTCACAGTGAACTGAACACCAAGAATTACAAGTATTTCAATGATTTAATACAGAAATTTCATCTTGTTCCATTTTGCAGGAGAGAGGAGAGATTTATTTGTGAAAAATTTTAAATTTCGTGGTGAATTCTACCATTTTCAGCAGTTATGAAGATTTTAGATTTTCTTTTATTAATCACATTATTCATATATTTTTAAATACCGAGCAGGAACAAATTTTTATGATAAGATAGGAATTTTACCATTTTGAAAATAATATAGCTTATAAATCAGTGTTTAATTTTAATTGATATCCTTTATTCAAGTGCAAATTTAAATGTCTGATACATATTTTTGAAATAATGATTTTATTTAGAAAATTACCTATTGTTTGTAAGTTTGAAAAGTAGTGCTATGTAATTCTCGTATGTAAGATTAGTTTTATCTTTCCCACTGAAGGATGTGTATGAAAGTTAACACCTGCTGGAAAAGCTTTCAAAATTTTTAGGGTTGTATATAATTTTCCAGAGTATGAAAAGGATGAATGGGTTGCTGTGATCTATCTAAAAGACATCTGAAATAGAATAAAGAACCATACAGGAGACGGGATTTATTTCTAGAAACGTGAAGAGGCTCTCTATGCGTGTATCCTCCAGTGAAAATCCATAAGTGGTAAAAAGTATTTGGAAAAGTGTCTCAGTTATCTAAGAATTGTTTAGAGGACAAACTCCATTTGGTGAAACACTTATTTAAAAATACCTGTGAAATCTACTCTCTACCAAGGAAAGTCAAGCATGTAAACCACAATCTACTCCCTTCCCCATCACTTCTGGCTCACTGTGAAAAGAGGTCCATGCCAGGAACACATAACTGAAAAAACTCCCCGTTCAGAACTGTGGTATCTTCCCAAGATGGCTGGGTAACTGAACTTTCTCATCTCCTCCATCTATAGAGAGTTTGCAGAAGCTAAACTCTAGGCAAAGGTGATCAAGAGGCCAGGGTTTTCTTCATCTATATAGAATGCATAATAAAAAAAGTTCTACACCAATAGTTATATGCAGGAAATTCTAAAACTTCAATTATTCTTGCTTCAGCTCACTCATAGAGTGATGTTCAATGCTGGAGGGGTCAACCTGAGAAAAACAAGGCTTACCACACCTGGACAGCACACTACTTATAAAGTAGAAAGTCATATGAGAAAAGGAGCTAACTGTCTCCACTCCCAAATGTAGAGCACAGAGATATGGCTCAGAGATTTGGTGCAACGTGAGAGGCAGACCATAACAGAAAGCTCCAAAGTGCTCCTCAAAAGAACTAGCTTAATTTATAGGAAAGTGTGTGCCTCTATGTATAACCCTTTATATACAGCATATACACTGATTTTTGTATATAGCATAGTTTAAGTCTGAGTGTGCTCTTGAGATCATGAGGATTTTGGTGGAAATCAACTAAGGGGAAGTTGGTAGCTCCAGGAAAGCAACAAGCGCACTGGAGATCAGCCAGATTAGCAGAGAATGCAATGAGAGTGAGAGAGCATGCTATCAGCCCACAAGTAGAACCTCACTGCTGCCTGTGATGCCAACAGAGAGCGCCAGCATTATAAAAGGAAAGAGATCCTCAAAGAATGCTCTTTTATAACCACTGTCATCCCAGGATTACTGTTCACAGTTTCAAAGGGGAGTTTGGTGAGGGATGAATCATGACCATATAAAGTAGAGAATTTATCATTTAACAGATGATCCAGGAAAGTAATTAAACAAATAAATTAACAAACAACTACAAGTATAATATGAAGGAGAAGTTAGTATATAGAGTTCCAATAATATGTTATATAAAACGTAGAGTTTTGAACAGTCTGACATACATGAAAATAAGAAAATGTAAACCACACAGGGAAATTAGAAGGCAACTGAACTGTGAGAGGGCCCCTGTGTCAGGCTTCAGAAAGATTTCTGAATAGTAATTATAAATATGTTGAAAGAACTAAGAAACATTGCATTTAAATTGGACTTTAGTCTAAATGGATCTAACAGACATTTCCAGAATATGCTATGCAACTATTCCAGAGTATGCATTTTTCTCCTCAGCATAGGGAACATTCTCCAAGATAGACCCTGTATTAGGCCACAAAATAAGTCTGAGTGAATTTTAATGAAATATTCTCCAAGATAGACCCATATGTTAAGCCATTAAAAGTCTGAATAAATTTAAAGAAAATGAAATTATATTATGTAGTTTTACAAACTATAGCAGAATAAAACTGAAAAATAAAGGTAGAAATAAATTTACATTATTGTAAAATAATGAAATTTTACAAATACATAGAAATGAAACAACATTTTCCTGAATGATCTTTGAGCCGATGATGAAACTAAGATGGAGATTGAGCATTTTTTGAAATGAATGAAAATGGAAACATAGTATACCAAAACCTTTGAGATACAGCCAGGTAAGGCTAAGAGACAAGTTTATACACCTACACCTCTATATTAAAAAATAGAAAGATTACACAATAATCTCATCTTCTGTACCACAAGGACCTAGGAAAATAAGAACAAATCAAACCTAAAGCCAGAAGAAGAAGAGAAATAATAAAGATCAGAGCCTGGCTAATTGATGTTGAGATCAGAATGAAAATATAAATGATCAACAAAACATTTTATTTGGAAAATAAATGAAATTAATAAACTGTTAGTGAGATTAACCAAGAAAATAAGAAAAAAAGATATAAACATAATCACAAATGAAAAAAGAGATGTTATAATTTATATTATAAAGGAGCAAAAGATCTTCTGTGACTACTATAAACAATGATAAGGTCATATCCTTGAGAACCTAGAGAAAATGAATGAATTCTTGGAAACAGCCTCATAAGGTCAAATCAGGAAGAAATGGAAACCCTGACCAGGTCAACAATGACTAGGGCAACTGAATCAGTAAAATAAAAATCTCCCCCATATCAGTAAAAAACCCGGAACCAGATGTATTCAGAGTTCACATCTATCCAATATGTAAAGAAGAAATGGGATCATTCCTCCTAAAACTGTTCCAAAAAATAGAGATGAAGGAAATTCTCTGTTACTTATTGTACAAAGCCAGAATCATACTGATATCAAAACCAGACACAAAGTCAACAAAAAAGAAAACTACAGAAAATAATAATGACAAACATAAATGCAAAAATTCTTAACAATATCCAGTAAAATCAATTCCAATAGCACAACAAAAAGACAACACACCACAGTCAACTGAGTGTTACTCAGGGAGACAAGGAAGGTTCAACGACTGCAAATCAGCAAATGTCATTCATTGCATAAACAGAAAGATGGACAACAAACATACAATCATCTGAGTTGTACAAAAGGAAATTTGGTAATATTTACCTATATGATAATAACCCACAATTAACTGGGAGGAACATTCCTCCCAGAAGGAACATTCCTCAAAATAATAAAAGCAATTTCTAACAGACTCATAGCCAACATTATATTGAATGAAGAAAAGTTGAAAGCACTCGATGGACTGGAACGAGATGAGGATGTTCACTTTTATCTCTTCCATTCCACAGACTACTGGAAGTTCTAACCAGAGAAAACAGGAAAGAGAAATAAATAAAAGACACTCAAATTGAAATAGAAGTAAGGAAGTAAAATTTTTGCTGTTCATTGACAATATGATCTTCTATTTAGAAACCCTTAAAGAGGCTACCAAAATCTCTCAGACTTGATAAATAAATTCAGTAATTTCTCAGGATATACACAGTCAATGTAAAAAAATTAACATTTATACACATTAACAACAATCAAGCTGAGAACAAAAATCAATAAGGCAGCTCCACTTACAATAGCCACAAAAAATAAAATACCTAGGAATGTACCTCACCAAGGAGGTGAAATCTCTTTACAAGGAAAACTATAAATTATTGATGAATGAAATCCTAGATGATACCAACAAAGGAAGAAACAATCTATGTTCATAGATTGGAATAATATCATTAAGATGACCGTATTTCTCCAGACAATCTACAGATTCAATGCAATCCCATCAAAACATTAATGTCACTCTTCAGAGAATTAGAAAAATTAATTTTAAAAATCTGTAAATTACTATGGAGACAGAAAAGATATTGAGTAACTCAAGCAATTTTCACACAAAAAGCACAAAGCTGAAGGCATCACACAACCTGACTTCAAATTATACTACAAGGCTATAGTAACATTCGGCATGGTACTGGGTCTAATTTTAGACCAGACACATGGGTCTATTTTTATACCAGACCAAATAAACAGACCAGAAAATGAAGAAATAAAACCCCATTCTTCTATAGCCAATTGATCTTTAACAAAGGAGACAGACTATTAGATTTAAATATTAACATTTTTTACTTCATCTCAGAGTAACTATCCCTTCATCACTGTCCCCTCCAAGGATGAGGAATTTGTAGCCTTCTGATTTCAAGATTATTCTTTTTTAAGCACCAAAGGAGGCAAGTGAAACTTCATCTTTGTCTGCTGTACCCATTTTAATAAAATAAATTTCTCTGTAAAATTTGGCTCCAGTCCAAAGGCCAACCAAAGGACCTAGAAGACCTCTCCTTGCCTTAAGGCTTCAAAGGAACTCAGTCAAGAACAAAGGAGACCATGGGGAGCAGAGGGAGTGAGCTTTTGGGTATTAAAGAATGGTAAAAAACTTACACACTAGAGAATGAGTGGACCAGTATAAGATAAAGGCACTCCTAGGTGTCCATTTGGCAATAAGTAACCTTAATTAAGAAATTGTGGTTTCTTAAGAGCAAAAAGAAGTATTATTTCATATTATAAATGAATAATCACCTAACTTATTAGTCAATTTATTTTTTGGAGACTGTGAGTACATGGCACTGTTATGCATAATTGTTTAAAAACCTGTTGTGTTTCATTCCAAATATAATTGAAATTGTTCAAAAGGGATTTGGTGCTTTAAAATGGTAATTGCTCTAGCAGTGGTTAATTTCACTGAGAGTCAGCACTCCCTAGGGAGTACATAGTTTTGTTTTATAAATAGGAAATTATTTGCCAGTGTTGCAAATTAAACAGTAATAGGTCATGAAATAGAGAACTGTCCTGACATAAATTAAATGCCATAAACAAAGCAAGTGGAACGTACAAGTAAAGCAGAAAGTATATTTATTTATATGCCACACTCTCCCAATTAGCAGAAATAAAGTCGTCAGAGTTAAGGATCTATCCACATTTTACTTCTGAAATTGTATCAGTGGTGATCAGAATTGAATACAGAATAAACACTCTAAATGACATTAGCTTACTAATAAATAATTTCTCATTTGATATATTATAATTGATCATGTATATAGAAGGCACCAGGGTTTATCCCTAGGTCTGAAATTAAAACTGATGAAAGTAGTACATAAATTTACTTATATCTTTCAATAGAAAAAAAAAAAGAAAGATCATTCAATTTGAGTTTTTTTCTAACAAAAACAGTTTATATTGTGATGAAAAGGGTTAATCAAATGAACGTATAACTTGTCAACAGAGAGCATTTTTAAACATAAATATAGTCTATAGATTAAATAAAAAATATATATACATATTTTTGTTAACAGTTATATTCCAGGGAAAATAAATTGAACTTTATTATTGAATTAAGACTCAGGCATAAGGTGAGAGGTCCTGAGTTTCTTACTTTTTCATTGGACGTACTCGTGGTTCCCAGCCTCCTGGGCACAGACTGTGTTCCTGGTCTGTGGCTGGTGAGGACCTGGGCTGCCCGGCAGGAGATGAGCAGCACAAACTTCGTCTGTGTTTATAGCTGCTCCTCACAGTTCACGTCACCCCCCTAAGCTCCAGCTCCCTCAGGTCAGTGCGGTGTTAGCTTCTCCCATGAGCACGAACCCTACTGTAAAGTGCAGGCACGGGATCCAGGGTGTGTGCTCATGTCAGGATCTAATCCCTGATAATCTGGTGTAGCTGAGGCAGGGAGGGTAGCAGAAAGGTTTGACTACACATACAAACAAGGAACATAATTTAATGAGAAAAAAGATTGTATTTTATGATTTGTTTTCTTGTAATAATTTTAACAAGATTGTAATAGATAAGTGCTTTTTCATAGATGAAAATTAAAGAACGTAAAATGTCCCAGACATGTGGCCCTAGGTAAACAAATTCTGACTTGTATCTTTTATCTATACTAATAAAACATCCTTTTGTCTCACCCTGAGCATCATCTATAATTGAATATAAATGCTACGTCCTCTGCAGTTCTTCTAGTTTCCCATTAAATAACCTTCCACCCTCATCTAATTCCAACATCTGCCATTCTTGCCTGTGCTAAATTCCTCTTAAATCCCAATCACTTTCCAGATTCTGGGGCTTAAAAATTTATTTAAGTCTTTTCTCCTCTGGCTAAATCTTCTTGACTATCTAGAAATGTTCAAAGGAAAAAGAGATATAATGAATAGTTTTAGTGGTTTATTCTGGTGGAGAGATATATTTAATTAGTTTTTAAAATCTTGGGTACTTGAAATACTCATTATATATTCAAATTTAATTGGATAATGAAAGGAATTTGTTTCACATTATTATTTATAGCAATTATAATTCAACTCTTAATGTCAAGTACTATAGAAACCATAGAAACTATATATGCATAATTGAGAAATTAATTTAATACCAGAGGAATTTATAATTTGATGGCTTGCAAAATAGTATGGTTAACCTGACTTTTTTAGAAAGGTAAGAAAATATTGTAACATTAGTTCCTTTCACTGTAGTAAATTGAAAATTATTGTGTAATGTGGAGCCAATCCAGTACTGGATTTTAATCTAATATCTGCATGCACTTGGAAACTTTCTTGATGTTACTGTCTTTTTCCTCGTCTGTAGTAGGAGAATATTGACCCCTCCCAATATGGAAATATCTCTAATTGCCACAGAAAAGCTGATTTTATTTTGTTATATTTGTGATCCATGGGGAAGACTGGTCTATCAATATTACTTTTAGTTATCATTAAGCATATTTATGTATTTAACATATTCTATTCTTGCAGACTAATTTAGGGCCCCTTAACTTTAGAAAATTCTTAACTATATTAATACTGACATAAGAAAATGGCTCCCAAACAGGGATCTTACCCAAAGGCCAGTGGGTTCTTGGCTGTATGTAGGAAAGAATTTAGGACAAGCCAACAGAGAAAAGCAAAATAAGTTTATTGAAGTAATAAAGAAAAAGGTTGTAGTACTTTTAGAATACAGAATCGCATCTTCAAATGTATTCCTCTGGGAAAAAACATACAAAGAAACAAACAAACAAACAAACAAAAAAGCAGGTCTGCACTGGCCCATTCATTCCCAAAAGTTTTATTCCATTGAAATCATATAAAATGACACAATTGGCTATGACTCAGTAACATGAATCAGAAAAACACATCCATAAAATTGAAGAAGTGCCCAAATCATCTGGTGTGAGAGAGCCCCAAATAAACAGAACTCGAGGCAAGAAGGTGGCAGAGAGCACAGACACAAATTGTGGGGGCGCAGATTAGATGGTGGTCTATGTTGGGGATTGCTTTCCCTAAATCTCCGGAAGGCATAAAGCCCTACCAGAAAATATAAACTCTGAGTTTTAAACATTATCATATAGGGATGTAACATTCATTTTCAGGAGTGACAAGGCATTTAGAATGTGAGGAAAAAATAACCCAAGACGAGATCCCAGTATTCTGAGCACTGTGATACTCTATGTCATTGGTAAATTCTAAAAATGCCTGAGGGTAAGAGGCCAAAAAAGCAATCAGAATGCAATTGCTAAGTGACCAGAAGACTAAGAGCTTGCAATAATCTGATGTGGCAAGGGAGACAAAATGAGCTGTGAGACAGATGGAAAGAAAGAGCACACGTACACACAAGCACATTCATACCGTGTACTGAGCTGAGACTTCTAAAGGGCTATGCCCTAGAATAAAATGCGAAGCCAGAGAAACAATAAGCCTTATGAGGCTGGCTCAAAGATTCCAGGTTGTTTCTATGCTGTTTATTGAGCTAAGTAATATGTCTCGCTCTAACTCTGTCAAGGAGTCAGTTAATTCATCTTTGAAGGAAAATAAAAATCTCTAGAGCTATTTAAATGTTTTAGATAACATGCATTTTAAAAAAAATCTTTGGTGTTTAAATGAGAAAATATCAAAAAACCCAACAAAGAGAAAGCCTTACTTTAAAGAGCTCTATAGGTGATTCACATCATTAAGTCAGCAGACATGGAATCTAAAGGAAATGGGATTACAGTAGTTCCCCCTAATTCGTGGGCGATATATTCTAACACCCTCGTTGAATCCATGAATACTACCAAACTTTTGTGTATGCTGCTCATTTCTCACTTATTCTGAATTTTCATATAAGTTCCCAGGAAATATAGACACATATAAGTATATTATTTATAAAAAAGTTTTACTTTATTGCAGTATTTTCAATAATGTGGTGATGACTTAATAAGCTGGGGTAACTGGAGAACCCCATAAAAATATGTGGACTCCTATCTCACATCAGACAAAAAAAGAAATCCATTCCAAACACATTTGACACTTAAGAGTAAATTGTGAAACATATAAAGAATAGTTCAAAGTTCTTATAGTCATAAAAATATGCCAGGGTAAGCATTTTGAAAATAAACACAGAAAGTACTAAACACAAACTAAAGAACTGTGAATGGGCCATACGTAAATTATGGATTTCTGTCTATTAAAATAGAAGTTAACAACTATGAGAGGCCATCCTTATTATAGAACAACGTGTCTTCAGTTTTTATTTCATAGAAATATTTTCTATAATTATAAAAATAATTTTGACAACTCGTTAAAAATGGGCAAATATTTGAAGAGATTTTTCGCAGAAGATGCTATTCTAGTAATCAACAAAATTATGCAAAGTCTACAGCGTGATTTGTAACAAGGAAAATCTAAATTTAAGCCAATACCATACACAGAATTGGCTCAATTAAAAAATGATTACATGAAAATGCCCTGTTTAGGTAAGGGTATGGAGGAACTGGAACAGTCTTAGCACTACTTTTTGGAATGTGATGTTTATTAAAACTTCAAATATTGTGTGGTTTTATCTATTTACATTTAACATTCAGATACCCCATGATTCAATGCTTTTTACTTATGAGTATACACCCAGCAGAAATGCCTACATGTGTTGTATGTCTGTCTGAAAATATCAAAGCAGCATTATTAGTGCTTTGCAATCCCAGAAAAGAAAATAAATGCCCACTAGGTATATTCAATTTATAAAATAGCATGTTATACAGCAATAAAGTGAAGAAACTATGAGCACCAACTCTGATAAAACTAACACCAATTTTAGCATCGGGAGGCACTGGAAAAACAGCACAACCGTATTTGCCCAGTATGTTCAGTAACGGGAAAAGGAAGCCTAATAGAATTCAGTAGTTAATTTGGGTTGGAATTACTACTGGAAGCTAATAGGAGGGAAACCTGAAATACCAGTAACCATTATGCACTGCTGATTTTTGACACTTTGTAATTTATACCTTAAAGGGTTTAGCTTTTTTAAAAAAGGGAAGAAAGAAAAAGAAAGGGAAAGGAAGGGAAAGGAAGAGAGAAATCCTAGAGGATGTTTCCTAGCCACAGTGCAATTCATTTAGAATCGCGCATGGACACGTGTGTTTTTAACTGAAATATAATAAATTAAAATAAAAATAGAAAATGTTTTGAGCCGAAAGAGAATTAAATGGTTTAAATTAAAAACCTGTGCAATACATCTAACACCTTCCCCAGAGGATATTTATAGCCTTGGAGTGGTAATGTTGGGATCACGCCTATGATCTATCCTACAAGGGTACTTGTGAATCTCTCTAAATGTGGAATATAAATGTCTTAACACAATGACTGTGAGAATGACATGAAGGCTCTGTTGGCCAATTGGATGAGAATGTTTCAAATTGTAAATGGAACCAACACACTGTACCCCATGATAGTATTAATGTGCACAACTATGATTTAATTTAAAAAAAAAATGGCATGTTATGAAAGAAGAAAGACTAGAAATAATTGACCTCAGGCAGGCATGGTGGCTCATGCCTATAATCCTAGCACTATGGGAGGCTAAGGAGGAAGGATCCCTTGAGCTTCATAGTTCAAGACCAATCTGAGCAAGAGCAAGAGCAAGGCCCTGTCTCTACTAAAAATAGAAAAACTACCAGGCACTGTGACGCTTATCGGCAATCCAGCTACTTGGGAGCAGGAGACAGGAGGATTGCTCGAGCCCAGGAGTCTGAGGTTGTGAGTTATGACACCACAGAAGTCTAGCCCATGCAACAGAGTGAGACTCTGACTCAAAATAATAACAATGAAATAATTGATCTGAGGTTTTCCTCAATAAATTAGGAGATGAAAACAAGTAAAACCTGAGCACCAGAGAAGAAATAGTAAGAAAAGCAGCCTTATAGGAGACAATGTTAGGTTTATGAAACAAACTAATATTTTAAAATACCTAAATCCTGAAATCAATACTAAGTGAAAAGTATTCGTTTCAATCACTACAGAAAAAGATATGATGTGTCCTTTTATATACTCCAGAACACATACCCCTGAAACGCTGAAAAAAATGATAATTGTACAATAAGTTTTATTTTCATGTTAAGGAAATGGGGTGGAATGGACCGCCTTCTTTCCAGGTGTAGAAGTAGAAAATTCTCGTCTCTGCATCCCATGCCTTTGCCCTGCCTCATCTTTTTAATCCAAGAGTATCCTGAGGTCCTTAGATTTGTGTGTGTGTGTGTGTGTGTGTTTATGTAGGTATTTGTGTGTGTGAGAGAGAGAGAGATTAGAAAAAAAGTTATTATCAATAGACCCACATTTGATTAGATCAGATGTTAAGGGGGCGTGTATAATCCAAAAAAGTATTGATCTGAGTATGAAGAAAGACAAGCCCTTGAGAGGTCCACCTAGTCTTTGTTACAATTTAATATTATTTCATCTTCACGTTTCATCTGAACCTATTTCTATATTGCTAGGATGATGTATTGGTTATCAATATTTTCTGGACTGTCTACAAAATAATTTGTTTCAGTGTTCAGGTTATTACAGCCAAGTGCTTTTCACGAGAAAAGCAACAAAAGAAAAAGTAACAATAACAACAATAACAGCACTGTCCTTTGCATACATTTTTAAAACTCACTATATGCACTTCCATCATCATTACAGGGAGGTAACCTAGTTTTAATCTGGGTTAGTTCTTTGTCAGAGTAAGTGTTCAATTAAAAAAAAACAAAAGTGCAGATTCAGTTTGACTACGTAGAACTCTCAGTAAGGAAGTATCGAAGGTAAAGATTCCTGCGCTATTATGTTATACAGAATCGTGTTTGGCATTTGCTATGAGGACTGCAATGTGTAAACATGGCTGTTACTGTTTAAATGAATTAATTTTCTACTGTGCCTCAGAATATGTGTAAAATTTATAGTGACTTGCAATAAAAAAACTACACAAAATTTTTATTTTATAATTCTCACTTGACTAAAACTTACAGGATTCTCTTGCTACGAAAGTATTTCATCTCTGTCCACAATATAATATTTTTATGAAACTGTAATTCAAAGGATTATTTTTCTTACTTTGTGTGGTTTAAAATATAGAATTAAAAGCATTTCCAGTTGCTTGCTAGTATTTGTAAAAGCAAACACGTGGGAACCTGTGCTGAAATGGACAGATATTGTGAGGCTTACCAATAAAAACATAGAATTGTATAAACAGGATGCCAGCAATGAAGTAAATTAATTTATATGGGTGGGTTTTGTGGGATTTCATAAGTAAATATTAAAAACAAGTTCAACTTCTCCTGACTTCCCAGGGAGAAATTCTCCTATATTAAGATAAATACATTAAAGATTAAAAGTATTAATTAAGGCTACCATTCATAGATATCATATATTTATATTATTATAAAGTATGCTACAGTTTGAGGGCTTTGCTTGGAAAATGCACTGATACATCAATCTCTTCCTATTTTACTGCATTTTTCCACAGTGTCTGCCACGCAGTTGTTGTCTGCAGTATATGCTGACTGATTTTAGTGGCCTTTTGAGTATAGATCCCCATCTCATTTTATTGCTGTGATAAAATGTCAGCAAAAATGTATGCATTCTTTAATGGCCTCCAGAGAAAGATGAACCTAAATCAGAAAGTAACAACCAGGACGATAGAAAGCATATGCTTTGGTATTTTAGGTGGAATCGTTTGTGCTTGCTGAGGAGTCATTTTGTATTGGCATTCTCATGTTTATGACTAAATAATAGACGAGATCAGACAATTAAGTTAGCAAACTCATCCTAGAAAAAGTGTTACCTACCGCATTGCCGAGTACCACCATGGTTGCCTTCGAAGCCCTCCCCGTGGGCAGCCAGGCACTGATGGTGTGTGTAGTCCAGTCTTCAAAGCAATTTTTCTGCCATGGACATCAGAGTTGTTGTTGTATTGCCCTTAAAGTTCTGAATGTCATCAAAATGTCTTCCTTTCAATATTTCTTTTATTTCCCAGCAAAGACAAAGTTCACTGGGGGGCAGATCAGGTGTGTAGGGAAGGTGTTCCAATACAATGATTTGTTTACTGGCTACAACCTCCCTTATAGACAGTGCTGTGTGACCTGGTGCATATTTGTGATGCAAGAGCCAGGAGTTTTTGCTGAAAAGGTCAGGGCATTTTCATCTAACTTTTTCATGAAGCCTTTTGAGCACTGCCAAATAGTAAACTCGGTAAAACTGTTTGTACAGTTGGTAGAAATCACTAATGAGTAATTCCTCTGATATCACAGGAAGGTTAGCAATGTCATTTGGACTCTTGATTTGTGCTGATGGAAGATTTTTGGTCAGGGATAATTGTCTGACTTTCATTGTGCACCTTGGAGCTTTGTTTCAGGGCCATATGGTACACTCCTATTTCATTGCCAGTGATAACATGGCCCCCAAATTATCTTGCCTCTAAAAAGTTCTTGGCATCTCCGACTGTTCTTTGCTTTTGTCTATGGATGAGGTCCTTCAGAACCATTTTTGCACACAAAATTAACTAATTGTTTCTCTATCAATGTTTACTTGGTCTGCTATGCTTCTAAGCATCAGCCAATACTTTTGACACATAATTCAATGAATTTGTGTAATGTTTTTATAAGTTGTCCTCATTACTAACTTCTCTGACTAAAAATATTTAATCTATTTGTGTACTACTATTTTCTAAATGGCATTATCCCCATAAATTTGAATAAACATGTCCCTGATTTTATTTCCATTCTTGCAAAGCTTAGTAAGAAATTTAAAGTTTTTTCATTGTTTTAATTTATGCTTCAACGTTCTCACAATGGTACACCAACACACACAGCAACAGTAATGAATGCCATGCCAGTCAACAAAAATACTGTGAGACACTCATATACCAAGGTGCAACCTTGCCAAGCCATTTGTGCGGTGCTGCCAAGATTGCCAGACTTCATATATCTCTAGGTGAATATTTAGTGAAATAATAACAAGCTATTACACAACCTATTAGTCCATCTACTGCCACCAATGATTCTCTGTAAACAAGAATGTTTGGTATACATATGAGATTTTATAGCAATATTTTCAAGAGTCATACAAATGAAGTACTAATAGAATACTAATACAAATTTTTAACTTCTTGCATTTGACAATGGGTCTATAAAGCTGTGTCTCGGTAAAAGGGTTCTGATGATTAAAAAATAATTCTAAAAAGAATATTTTTAAAAGTTAACAAGTTTGTTGATACAATAACTAAAATCCAATGGGCATTCCAAAACAAAACAAATCTGTCAAAATAATGCTAATTAGTATATCTTCCAAAGAAGAGTTAGTTAGGTGAGGATATATTAACAATTTTATAAGCACCTTTAAAATGTGAATTTCCAAACACAAAAGTTGGAATTGTACAACAAAATAAACAGATGGCAGTGTGGGTTCTCATTAGGGCCTACTAATGTGGATGATTTTGTCTCTAGGATGTACATAACTTATGCATCTCAATCCCTCTGTGATTAAGTAATTTATTAAAATTTCTAAGTCTCATATCAGTAATTAATTAATCTTGAACATAAAATCATCAACTGAGAGAAGTCTAGTGACATAGACAAAAAAGAGTAACAAAAAAGAAAACTTGTCTTTGGAGAAAATAAATGGGAAAAGAATAATAGTGTCATCATGGAGAGTTCAGTAGACTTTATATGCACAAAAAGTAAACAAGCACAACAACAACAACAACAACAACAACAACAACTTGAAGTATGATTTCCAAAAATAAATAACAAACAGTAATATAAGGGATACAATTTTGAATGTTAAATATATTAAGAAAAAATTTAAGAAAGCAAGTTTAAAACATCAACCCAATATTTCTATTATCTGAAAATGAATTCAAAAAACTTTTTTGAGACGGAGTCTCACTTTGTTACCCCTGGTAGAGTACCATGGCATCCTAGTCTCCAGCAACCTCAAACTCTTGGGCTGAAGTGATTTTCTTTCCGTAGCTGGGAGAGCTACTTGGGACAATGGGAGCCCACTATAACACCTAGCTACCTTCTTCTTCTTCTTCTTTTTTTTGAATAGGGGAGGTCTCACTCTAGCTCAGGCTGGTCTTGAACTGAACTGGTGAGTTCAGGTGATCCACCAATCTAGGCCTACCAGAGTGCTAGGATTTTAGGCATGAGCCACCATGCCTGAACAGAACTAAATTTGTTTTGTGTGTTTTCAGTCCCCCAAAACTTACATTTTCTAAAATAAAATTATGTGTATTTTTTCAACTATTTACATTTCAGCATTTTTAAAAATATGCATCTGTCATATTTTATGTGATGTTTTTTAGTTTAATAATATTGAAAGTGATTTGTCAAAATGTTAACTTTTAAAATTCCTTGTTAAGAATTTTATCAGTTAGGCATTTTTGTGTAATATTCCACTCTAAATGTAGCAGCTTCACACACACACATACAGGAAGGGGTGGAGGAGGGGAGGGGAGAAGGGCGGATGGGTGGTGGGAGGGTGACTGGAAAGATCACCTATATGGTCTGTCTAACAAGGGTACATGAACTTTTCTAGAACTAGAGTATACATGTTTTAACACAATAACTAAGTAAATGACACAAAGTCTATGTTAACCAATTTGAAGAAAATATTTCAAATTGTATATGAAAACACTGCACTGTACCCCATGTTTGCATTAATGTATACAGCTATCATTAATTAAAAAAAAAGAGAAAAAAAAAAAAAGAAAAGATGCCGCTATTATGAGGCTCCTGCTGCTTGATATGTCCGTCGTGACAATAGAGCCTTTGGTCTCTGACCCAGGAATCTTGTGTCTTTTGAAAGCATCCCTGAAATTGTGGCCAGCCAACTCATTAGATTTGAAATAGGGCAAAGTCTCAGATCCATCCATAGTCTTTGGCTGCAAAATCCATAGTGACAAACAAAAATGCAAGCCACTTGACTAAGACCACACAGCTAGTTCCAGACTGGGGCTCGAACCCTGGACTCGTGCTTCCAGCTCTCTGCTCTTTTCTTTAGGCATGGACTGTTGGTTAAGCATCCAGGGCAAAGAAGACACCAGGAGATGGTGATTCTACTAGGGTAGGTAGACATTCCATCACAGATGAAGAATTTGTTTCATTGAGCCATTGGGACTTGGGCAAAGTCATCCTCAGGGTAATTCCTTTGCTAGCTTTTCTATGAAAAGATTGATGGACTGTGTTTCTTCAGGGGTATTTTTATAGAAAATTCAAATTCAAGGATTGCCTAATGATATGCGAAGATGTGCGATGGAAAAAGTAGAGTTGCCGACATTGCTAACAAACCTCGGGATGAGTGTGTGTCCTGAGCTAGAAGGTGAAAGAATTCACAGTTCACCAGAGGTTACGTTTGGGTGGAGGTGGCAAGGGTGTACGACGGGGAGGGAAATAGGAGAAATAATTTCACTCAACATGCCATTTCCTTATAAACAGTTCAGCACATTTTGCTCAGCAAAAGAAAAAGTTAAATCTTGGAAGTAGAAGCAGCTGGAGAGCATTAAGCAATCGCCAAGAGTTTACAGACCAGGGCAGCAAGAGGTCTCAGAATCCATCCTGCACTTGATTTAAAGACCTATCAGGGAACTTGGCTTTGTTTTGGACATTGCTCCTACTGAGGTCTTGGAGTTCTAGTTAATAAAGTACATGCATATTCTTTACTTGACCTGAGAGTATTCTTGTGCCAGTAATTCTTTGGAAGGACAAGGAGAGTCCTTCTTTAGTTTAGTATTATTAGTTCACTAGGCAGCAATAGGGTCAAGGCCAGGCAGACTTGGAGAGTACACAGGGAACAAAGGGTCTCTGTCCTCGCAGAGCTGATGATGCAGTAAGGGAAACAGATATTAAAATATAGACGAATTGCTACAATGCAACCAGATCGGTACAATCACCGAAATATTTATAAGATGCAGAAATAGATTATAAGGAGCATAAATTTTATTTTGAGATCGTGAATAAAGAAAAGCTTCACAAAGCAGGTGACATCTATGTGGGTGTTCTTGTTTTCTCCATTTAATCTGAGTCTCTTTAAAACTGCGGTTCCTTCACTTAACGAGTTGTAAACTGACCTGCTCTTCCTTCCACATTGGCAGCACATGTAGGATTCCTCTGAAAGAAAGGGATGGTCTCGTTCTTCACTTCACCTCGTGGAGGAAATCACGTAAAGGACAGGTAAGTCCTCTGCCTCTTTGAAATGTCTTTCAACTGTGTAGATACCATAAGTCAAATACTTTATGCAGACAATGTTGTACTTACTGAATGATTGATTCATTCATTCATTTTGTTTCTTGGCCATAACCACACTGAGCACTGGTTTATTTCCTGGCTTCAGGTTTGAATTGGGTTCATGGGTGAGCTACTGAAGATTTTGTGACTGTGAAGATCCTACAGTATCTTTTGGACCTAAAGACTCACAGCACAGGTACCTCAAATTCTGATGACAAATGTTAATATTAGTTTCACATGAACATAGAACTTGCTACCTTTCTATCCATTTTGTCATAATCCCATTTACTAGATTCTTTGTGATAGCACTTAGAATTTGCATAGATAATCTCCCCTTCTGCTTTTAGGAGCATCCTCTGGACAAAATGTGGAGGCCCTTGGACTTCACTTCTTTAAAATTCTTTGACTTTTTCCTAGGGACTTCAGGCATGGCAGGAACCTTATTTATGTTTTCTCTTCAGCTTCCTTCATTATTTTCTTCCAAAGTTTGTCCATTTAAGTGTTTGAAAGCTGACTTCTCCCCCCCGGGAGTTTAAGGTTAAAAGGGGTGGCTGGGACAGGCATTCCAAGCAGAAGAAGCAGGATGTACATAAACGTGAAGGGTTGAAGAGCAAGGCGCTCACTGTCACTGGGGAGTGATGTTCACGGGGCAGAGGAAGCAGCAGGAGATGGAGCTGGGGAGGGAGCTGACACCAGGTGTGAGGGACTGTGAGTTATTTTGACCATGACACTAGTATAGGTCGCTAAGGCACAGAGGGCCAAGATTAGATTTCTGTCCTTAAAAGATTGCTGTGATGGCACTGTTGTGGCCGGAGTAGGCAGGGAGGTGAAGCCCTGTGGGAGCCACAGGGCACAGGGAGAGGATTCCAATCCTGTAGTGGAGAGACTGTGAAGGGTAAACTAAGGCAATGGAGATGAAAGTGTGGAGGAGAGGATGGATGTGAAAGCTACTTGCAAAGGGAAAATAAGAATTTTGCAAGAGAATTGATTTGAGGGATGAGTAAGGGGCAGGAAAGAGGACCGTCAGTTTGCTGGTTTCATGAGTGGCCAAATAGGGAAACCATAAAAAGGAACAAAAACACAGGGGAGCTGCAGGCTTCCGAGACAAGTGTAGGCCCGATGCCACCATGGAGTCCATTGGAAGGTATTCAGAAGGAAAAAACTCAGGTCTAACACGGAGACGAGAGCTCTGCGGAGAACATTCCAACAGAGACACGGGAGGAGCTAAGCCAGGCCAGGGACTTGGCCGTCAGTAACCACATCCTCCCAGCCGTAGCCTCTCCCGGGAGCCTCAGACTGCACTGCCCTGCGGCTAATTCAGCATTCACCCGGCAGGTACTCTGAGTTCCCACTGTACAAAGCATTGTGCCAGGTGTAAGTGATCATATGGTGACCAAGACAGACCTCGTCCCTGCCTCTTGGAGGTCACGTTCATGATACATGGGCAGTGGTAACAGTATATACAGTAGCCTGAGGCAGAAAATAAAAACCCTGATTACGCTCTAGGAATTTCATCATGAAGTGAACTTAGGGAGATGGGCCAGGTCACCTGTAGGTTATACTAAAGAGAACACCGCTCTTTCTAAGCCCCTGGGGGGAATAAGCAGGGCAGGGCCCAAATCCGAGTTATCCTGTGTTCATTGCCACGTCTAACCACGGTGGCTGGGACTGGGACTGGGCCCGTTCTTAGAGGGGCTGCTGATTTCTGACAAAGCCTTGCCAGGGTTCCTTCCTTTGGTAGTTTGCATTGGTAAACCCTGAGTAAACGTGGCCTGGCAGAGGCTACAGAAACTAAGAGGCTACCAGAGGAGGAAGAGCCACCAGGGGCTTGTGCAAACTGCAGGTGCAGGAAGGGAAAGTGCCAAGCAGCCCAAGTCGCGTCCACGGGAAACAGCACACCCTGCTCTTTCATTCCAAGGAGATGCCTTTGTCCTTCATCGCCTGTATGGCAAGTGCTTCCACATTCCAGTCAGCTGGAAAATGGCCAGTTAAGACACCTTGAGGGGGGTGGAGGGAGAAGAGGAAAGAGAGCACATCTCTGTCCTCTGTGGCCCCCTGGACACTTTTACGGTGGCATCTCTAGATCAGATATTTATTTCTATGCCTCTCTCATGATTTCCATATTTATCTTCTGTAGGAGACGGCAAGAGCCAGATGACATCTGAGCAAGATGATCTGCAGCTGAGGCGTGGACCTCGGGCCATTCGTCCACAGGAGTTCCTTGTGGAAGAAGAGCCCATGCCCTCAGCCTTAGTCATTGTTAATTACTCCCCTCACCTGCATCATTCCCTTTCAATAAAAGGCTGGTGCGGAGGTTGCTCGGGGCTACCCGGAAAGTAAGGGCTAGCCCGCCTTCCCCAAGCTTGTACTTCTAATCCGCTTCTCGCCTGGTTCTTTCCTGCGCTAACCGAGACCAGGGCCACCGGAGCCCAACAGGTGGCGACACCAGTGTATAGAAAACAATTGCATTTCTATATACCAGTAACAAATATTCAGAAATTAAAATTTTTAAACACCTTTTAAAATAGTACGTAAACAAAAAAAAAAGCAAAGATAATTTTTAAAAGAGATTTGCACATAAACTGCACAATGATACTGTTTCCTATGTTTTTGCTAGATTTCATCCGTACCCACCATTCCTTATACATATTTCTTGGTTGAATCTGCTCTCTCTTGGGAAACAAGAAAGGTTGTCATCTAGGCCTCCCAACACCCATTTGGACCCAGCCAGTACCCTCTGTGATGGATTGAGCTAATCTGATCCAGAAATAGTTGCTATTAGCATAAGGCATAAATCCATTTGGGCACCAGAGGCAGCAAACATGCCCATTTTTAAGAAAGTCTCTTCTCTGATTTTTGCAGTTTTCCTATTTCTAAAGAAAAATATATTTGGCAACCATGAAGCAGATTGGGACATTATTCCGACCCTGAGACTAAAAACAAATCTTTTTTCATTTTTACGTGATAATTGACCCATAATAATTGTACAAACTTATGGAATACAGTGTGATATTCACATATACGATATGCAATGATCAAAACAGGGTAATTAGCATATCCATCATCTCAAACATTTATCATTGATCAAAATACTGAATCAACCTATGTGTCCATCAACAGATAAATTGATGAAGAAAATGCTATATATACAGAGGGTGCCAAAAATATGTATATACATTTTAAGAAAGAAAAAAATCTGTATTGAAATTGTAATACTCAATACACACCAATAACAAAAAATGAGTACAAGTCATGTTTGAGCACCTCTTGTAATGGCAGAAGCCAAATGGAACTTGAGTATTACAATTTTAATACATTTTTTCCCCTTCTTTAAATGCATATACATTTGGGGGGCACTCTCTGGATATACACACAGGAAAGGAATATTGATCTAGTTTTCTAAACCCAGGGTAAAAGAAGGAATATTTGTATACAGCTCTTTTCAGATTCTGCTTTGTTTATTTAAAGGAAGATCCATGAGGAAGAAAACGTTTACACGATTTTGGAATTCCACACTTGCAGGCTTTTCTCATAACTGGGTCACAGTTCCAGTGCCTCCAGGCTCCAGGCCTGGATGGAGTCCTTCACTGCTCCCTAGAGACCGGCTTTATACAAGTTTTCTGTCAGATGTATTGTCGGCAGCTGCATTTGCTTTAACAGACAGACATAAAGCTGGAAAACACTTAAGAAAAATATTTAGAAGGCATTACTATTAATGACCAGAGATTTTTCTCTTAATAAATTATCATAGTGTTCTCTGTGGCAGATTGAAAAGCCATTTGTGAGTAGCCTTACATATTTCTACCTATAGATATTTTGTAATCAATTATAATAACATTATATACCTCATTTGTGCTATAATATATTCAATTACATACTTAACATTTCCTGCTAACCTTTTCAAACACAGGAAAGCAAATTTCAGCTACCTGATTGGTATGTTTGTCTAATGCATGCATTACTCTCAGTAGCCTTAATTCAAGTGGACAGTTGCTTCTCTTGGTTATTTACCTGGGGAACCAGTTATTTACCTGATTTGTAGATGTAGTTAAATGCCTAGGCCTCAGGGGATTGATTTCATACATCTTGTTGTCATTATACTCACTCTTAACAATTTCTCTCCCCCAACAGTCTCATAAAATCGGTTGGTATAACTTTACCCCCTTTTATGGGCTCTCAGAGACATTACCACTACATTTCTGGGTGAATTTGTGCCAGGCATTCAGAAGTGTTGTCTTATCCCATGGGTTCTAATCTAGTGCATGTCCCAGACCTACCCCACCTCCCAAGAGAACCATAATTTGTGGGCCTGTTATAGCAAAGATTTAAGAAAATAGGTACCACTTTGAAAAGTATTTCTAATATAAGTCACTAATAATTAACAGCACTAAGTAATTAGAATGCCACTAAGCAGGCAGGATCTTCTCCAAATACATTTTTTCTTTCATAATTAAGATGTGTGATCACAGAGGTAGAAGAAATTTAAAGAATATAGACTCGTTGGTAGAAGATTTGGATTTCTAGGAGTGTTCTGCTTTGTTTGGCATAAGCAATGAACTTGAAAGGAAAAGCATAATTTAAAATGCAAAATGTGCATCTGTGTTTAATTCAGAGCATTTTGAAGAGTATATGTTAAGTGATGTGATTTTACGGCTCAATCATGGTAACATGACCGAAAGCTGAGTGAAGAGTGAATTGGTCAGCTGCTTGTTTGGTCTGCAGACTCTCATATTTGTTCTGATTCAAATGATTTTTTTTTTTTTGTCTGAGCAGGCTGGTGGTATTAATTTTATTTAATATGCACTTCTCCTAAGAAACATGAAAACTTTCCAAAACCACAGGTGTCATGAAATCCACTTGAGTTTACTTTAGGAAAAGTAGAAAACCTAACCAACTGCGTGCAAAATTATCTTAAATGTTTTCAGACCTGGTTAATTATTTCCTATTAATACTGTCTCCAATCTTTTTATTTTTCCCCTCTGAGAAAAAATAAAATCTTTGATCATCTTTTTATAGGTCCATTTCACCATAAATCAGGTTCCAAAAAGCTTCAAAGGACAGTGCAGAAGCCAAAAAGAACCAGTGATTTGGTGTTCCTGGGGCCCCCAAGAAAGCATGTAACCTTCATCACACCAGGAGCCCACGCCAAATTCACCACCGTCCAAGGGCAGAGATTTTGCTCCAAACCACTAGAGCAAAATATTCTTTGACAAAATTCCTCAAGAGCTTTAATATCCATTCACAACAAGCATATCTGCAGCCAAGGCTAAAGTTCCCATCTAGAACATATCTACATGAAACAATGTTGTATGACGGATATTTACCCAAAGAAGTTTCAACTAGTTCAAAGGGCCGTCAACTGTTTTTGCACAACTAAGACAAAATATAGCTATAAAATTTAAATATATAAAACTTAAATATATTTATATACACAGTGTGGACCTAAAATTCGCGTGCAACTTAAAATAGTAAATTGCACACAATCTTTGTGTCCAACCTGTATAAAATACACATATAAAATGTATGAATAAAATAACCTCAGGTTTATTCTCAAAATGCAACTTAATTTGTTTACCTGCTGGACAGCAACAAATTCTACTGAGATATTCTTCTGGGAGAAATTCTCTGGCCCTAAGACTAAGAATTTCTTTTTTTACTTCATTTATTTGTTTAGACAGAGTCTTTCTCTGTCACATAGGCTAGAGTGCCATGGCATCAGCCTAGCAACCCCCAAACTCCAGGGTTCAAGCTATCCTCCTGCCTTAGCCTCTAGAGTAGCTAGGTCTACAGGTACCTGCCCACTAGTTCCATGTTTATTATTAAAATATATATATTCAGCAAAGTATATCTAGTGTGTAGTTTGATGAATTTTCAGAAGCTGAACATACTTATTTAATTAGCTGCTAGATCCAGAGAGGGAAAATGTGAGCTGCCCTCACTTCTCCCCACACCTGCCTCTGCAGTGAGAGCTCCCTAACTTCTACCTGCCGGTCCTTCCTCCCCCACTATAGTCCCAGCCCTGCATGGAAACAAAATGGCCTGCCCGACTCACACTCATGCTATGCCAAGACACAATGCAGAAACCTCAGAATACCATTATGGATGGACACTGCCAGAACTGGCTTGTGAGGGGAACAGAGAGGAAAATCCTTAACTGATTGAGTTTGAACCTCAAATTACTTTGTTGACCCAGAATGTACTATTGTGTATCAGTTGAAATGAAGGCTTGAAGTAACATTTGGGTTGAATTGCAGAAGAATAAGTTGAAATTTTTTCACATCTGCATCAGACAAAATTAACAGAGGCTGTTTATTCATAAGTGGAGGCAAGGGAACACTTCTGCCCTCACTTTCCTCTCAGTAGAGGTTGAGATGCATGAGAGGACAATAAGTTTTAGAGAGTAAAAAGAGGAAATGCTGAGGAGAGTGTCTGGTTGGCAAGAGTTGTACGAAGGTGGGATATTGGGGAGGTAGTTGAGACTCTGATTGACCCTGGCTACATTTGGCAGGCGTTGATTGGCAAAGAAACAGGTGAACAGCTTAGGGACATTGCAAAGCAGGGATTGTTCAGTGTTAGGGGTGAAGAGTTTTCCATGGTCAGCCATTTCCAGAAATAAGTGGGGGTGGTTGGAGTACTTTTTGTGGTGTAATTGTCATCATGGCCTTATGGGTATGGGCTCTGCCATGGCAGACAGTTCTTCAACTGAACACACACCCTGAAAATGGAACTAACAATGCATCTTTATGTTCACAGTAGAAGGACACAGATGAACACAAGGAAAACTTCACTGCAGTAAGTACTGCTCAACAATTAACCCATAAGCATTTATGGAACACAAGCCACTGATCACTAACTCATTGTCTACTTTTAGATGATGCTCCACCTTTCCCTAAGTATCTTCGAACCTTAGAACTGGCTCCTTATTACACTCTCTCCCCCACAACCCAGAATTTCCTATTGGTGATTAGATTTTAAAGTGGCACACCTTGCCAAAGCAGGATTCCCAAGTGGAAACTGTGCTACCCAAACTTTATAAATATCTGCACTAAAATTTGTATTACATCCAACAAGCAGTTCCAGTTTTCATCTTGCTTGTCCCACTATCAGTACTGAATCCATTTGCCTCCCTGACCTCCATGACAACTGTCTTCCTTGGTTTGCCTCCTAACCCCATGAGCCCTGGTTTCTGATCATCTACAAAGGCTGCCTTCCTCCACCTGTCTTCCTCAGAGCTTGGTCCTAGGCTCTGTGTTCTTGTCATTCTAAATATTTTGGGTCTGAAACTGAACTCGTCAACCTGCCACTATGGAATAAATGCCTATCCAATCATCCAATTGTCTAAGCTAAAGATTTTGGAGGCATCCTTGATCCCACTCTATTACCCCACAACCAATCAATTCATGGGTTTACAAACATTACCTATTTACTCTCTCTCCAATTTATTCACTCTTTCCCATCTCCACCCCACTTCCAGTCCAGACTACACTAATCACTCCTCCCAACCACAACAGCATCCTTTCACCATTCTAATTTTTGCCACCCTCCACACTGCAGACAGTGATCTTCAAAAAGCACTAACATGACTGACTATTCTATTCTCCTGCTTCAATTCTTTTAATTAATTCCTATTGGCCTGAGGCTACAGTACTACCCCTTTCTATTGGCTCCAAAGCCCTTCACAAACTAGCTCCTGTTTACTTTTCTAGCTTTGACCTTGTCACACTATGTTCATACAACACCAGAAAGTTCCTCATGAAAACAACTCATTTATTTCCTCCTTTAGCTCATCTCTCCATAAAACACAGCCAGGTGGAGAAATTGATGCCACAGTGCCTTCAACACTATCCTTTGTTTCTGTACCTTCAACACTATCCTTTGTTTCTGTCTCGGTGCATTCACACAAGTCTAGTTTTTGAAAATTCCTGGATTCCAATGCAAAACCTTGAAAATATTTGTCTTCTGGCTTCCACCAATAAATTCACCAGCCACGTGTAAATTCTCTACTGTGATATCAGCTCAGGTGAGACCCCCACACACACACTACAATAAAATGGATCCTGTTCTGCACCTGGAGAGGCAGGCTGATGTAGAGGATTGGCACACCTGTGTTTCCAATCTAGTCTCAGCGATTTACCACTTATGCAACTGCAGGCTGGTTATTTAATGTCTCCAAGTCTTTGGTTACTTATCTGTAAACGGATCAGAACATCTATTTTATTTGATTGTGGTATATAAAGCAATTATCACACTGCTTGGAATACCCTAAGTCTTCAATAAGAAAGGGTTGGCCCATTTGTACCTTTGCCAGCCTTCAAAAATTATGTAGAGGTGCAGACTTCAAGATGTTTTTTACAGCTGCGCTGCCATGGATGCCACAGAAACCAGTGGAGTCCTCTGTCAGATGTTTTGCTTTCTTTTCAGATCAAGCAAAGGAGTTTTGTAAAAACAGTAGGCTAGATTTTCACTAAAATATTACTCCAGATATCACATCCTTTAGAAAATCTAAACAAGTACAGATGGGTCTTCTTCTCAATATAAAATTAATTTTAGTTAAATATGGAATTTATCACTTTCAACATAAATACAAACTTTGAACTTCCTTGGTTGAAATTCTAATGAAGTCTGCCCCATTGGGTTTTTTTTGTAATTCTTCCTCTTCAATATTTCCCATCAATTTTGATATGAACCCAACTTATCTTTCTAGAAAATCAGAGTGAATATCAAGGAATACAAAAGCATATCAAGCGGATTTTGATTGTGCTGGATTTATCCCTGTACTCCCAGAACCTTAAGGTTAAAAAAGACCTATGCCTAGGGAGACCACATATTTCAATTTTTACAGGACATAGGCCCAATTTATTTTCACCAATTATCCTGGATAAATTATTAGAAGTACCTACTTTCAGTCTCAAAATTGATCCAGCTTGGATGACAAATTATGTAGTCATGGATAGATCATATAGTTGAATTATTCAGAAACCTGATATATTATCAAAACAGCCTCAGAAGCTTTATAAAAGAATATAATTTTTGGTCTTATCATGTATGTAAGAATCGGTGCAGAACTCAGAAATCTATGTGTTTTATGAAACATCTCAAGCAATGGGCTATTTTTTAGCAACAAAAATAAATGAGCTATTATTAAGCCACAAAAAGCCATGTGCATTGCTAAATGAAAGACGCCAATTTGAAAGGTTGCACACTGTATGATTCCAACTATATGACATTCTAAAAGAGACAAAAGTATGGAGAAGGAAAGATCAGTGGTTGGCAGGAGTTTGGGGCATACGAGGGACAGAAGAATACATAAAGCACAGGGGATTTTTTTTAAATTCAATGATAGCTGTGTATGTTAATGCAATCATGGGGTACAGTATGATGTTTTCATATACAATCTGAAATATTTTCATCAAACTGGTTAACATAGCCTTTATGTCATTTTCTTAGTTATTGTGTTAAGATGTTTATATTCTACCTTTAGAAAGGGTACTTTCACTTGTACCCTTGAAAGATAAACCATAGAGGTGATCTCTCCAATCACCCTCCCTCCACCCATTCACCCCCTCCCCATATTCTTAGGCTATAATTAGGCTATAGCTTTCATATGAAAAGCTATAAATTAGTTTCATAATAGAGCTGTGTACGTTGGATAGGTATATATCCAGAAGACCAAAAACCACATCACAACAAAAATATTTGCATCAGAATGTTTATTGAAGCCCAATTCATAATTTCCAGGTCATGGAAGAAGCCCAAGTGCCCATCAACCCACGTATGGATCAATAAACTGTGGTATATGTACACCATGGAATACTATGCAGCCATAAAGAGAGATGGAGACTTTATCTCCTTCATGTTTACATGGATGGAGCTGGAAAATGTTCTTCTCAGCAAAGTATCACAAGAATGGAAGAAAAAGCACAGGGGAATTTTTAGAGTAGTAAAATTATTGTGTATGATACTGTGATGATGGGTGCATGTCAACACACATGGGTTAAAAACTCACAGACTATACAACCCAAATAGTGAACACGGATGTAAACTATGGACCAAAGTTAATGAAATGTATTAATATTGGTTCATCAGTTGTAACAAATATATCACACTAAGGCAAATGTCAGTACTGAGAAACCTTAAATCACTCAAAAAATAAAGTCTATACTTTTTTTTTAATCCGACAAGATAGACACTATCATCATTCCCATTTTATAGATAAGAAAACCAAGATACAGAGAAAATGTTACACGTTCCAGGTAAAGTGATGTTTGAACCCAGGCAGTCTGACCCAGAGCCCATGATTTTCATCTGTATACCACAGTTTTCTAGCTCATACATCTATTGAAAGTTCTTGCAACTGGTTGCATTGAGACTGGGGAGAGAATACTCCAGGCATCACTGGCTGGTGGGATCTGCCCAGAAATGTGCTTCTGGGGACACAGTGGGTCAGTGAGAGACTTCTAGACCCCATGAGGAGGAAAAAACAGTGGAGAACTGGCAAATAGTTGTGTGTGTTCATTCAGTCTAATCCCGCCAGCAGCTATAAGTACAGCAGCAATGAGTTTGCAAACTGGAAAGGCCTTACCTGTGAGCTGTTTTGTTTTCTTTGGACTTGGCACTCAGTTGAACTACCTTGAGAGAACTTGGTTGAGAGTGTGAAGGACTTTAGGCATTGTCTAGGGCCCCCAACTGTGCTGTTGAGCCTGATACAGCTAATAGCGTTTGGCTATGGGCAGCTCAGAGCCATTGTGGGAGAACTGCCCCAGCAAGCTCTGCCCTCAAGGTCACAGAGTCAAGATTGGGTGGAAGACCTTGGGTGAGTAATCTAGTGACTGAGCAGCTAAAGTCAGGGACTGAGATGCTTTACAGCCTTGGCCCTCAGGGACATAGAATGAGACAATTTTGACACACTGGACAAGCAGGCAGCCATGTCAGGAGTGATCCCAGTGACAAGTGTTTTCCTGGGAAAGCTTATGCTTAGCCAAGGCTAACAGTTTAAAGTGCCTTTTAAATGGGCTGAGGAGAGATTTAGGTTCTCCACCTTGTGAGAGAGGCCTCCAGTCTCCATTTCATATAGCTTTTTCGGCATTCTGAGTAACATCTCATATCCTAGAAGATCACCTGTTGCTCAGGCAATATTCGGCAAGATATATATATACTGCTTTGTTTTTGGTTTTGTTTTGTTTTGTTTTTAATTTCAACATTTTCCCTCTAGATTTTTGTCTTTTTTTTCTTTCTTTTCTTTCTTTATTTTTCTAGTTTAAATATAATTTTCTGGGGCACAATGAGACTTGGGAGAGAAGACTCCAGGCATCTCTGGCTGGTAGGATCTGCCCAGAAATATCCACTGGGAACACAGGGAGTCAGAGAGAGACTCCTGGACCCCATGAGGAGGACAAAAGCCATGGAGAACTGGCGAGTGGTTGTGTGTGTTCATTCTGTCTCATCCTGCAGGCAGCTATAAGTACAGCAGCAGAGACTGCAAACTGGAAAGGCCTTACCTGTGAGCTGCTTTGTTTGGACTTGGCACTCAGTTGAACTACCTTGGGAGAATCTGGGCAGGAGGGCAGAGGAGTTTAAGCATTGTCTAGGGCCCCAGACTAAGCCACTGAGCCAGACAGAGCTAATACTGTTTGGTTGTGGGCTGCATGGAGCCATTGTGGGAGAACTGTCCCAGCAAGCTCCGCCCTCAGGGTCACAGTGCAAGAAATGAGTGGGAGACCTTGGGCAAGTAATCTAGTGACTGAGCAGCCTAAAGGTGGGAACTGAGACACCTTACAACCTTGGCCTTCAGGGCATAGAGTGAGATGGTTTTGGCACACTGGGATTCATCAAAACCCTAGTCCAGATGCACAGTAACTTAAAGAGCAAGAGGACATGAAAGGAAAATTTGGGCAAGGAAACAGAAAATTTGGGCAAGAAAACACTCATGAGGCAGAATCAGAAGAAAAAATCCTGGTAACATGAAAACCCAGTCCAGAACAATCCCCCTTCCTCCAAGGGACCATGAAGTAGCTATTGCAGAGGATTCCACCTATAAAGAAATGTTAGAAATGACAGAAAGGGAATTTAGAATACAGATGATGAAAACAATAAAGGAAATGATGGAAACAATGAAGGAAATTGCAGATAAAGTGGAAAATAACCAAAAGAAAACCAAAACAGAATCAAATAAGAGATGAATGATACGAAGAATATAGAAAGGATATAGCAGAGCTGAAGGAACTGAAACTGTCAATTAGGGAACTTAAAGATGCAATAGAAATTATCAACAATAGGGGCGGCACCCGTGGCTCAGAAGGTAGGGCGCCAGCCCCATATACCAAGGGTGGTGGGTTCAAACCCAGCCCTGGCCAAAATGCACACACACACACACAAAGCCAGGCATTGTGGTGGGTGCCTGTAGTCCTAGCTACTCAGAAGGCTGAGGCAAGAGAATCGTCTAAGCCCAAGAGCTGGAGGTTGTCTACCGAGAGTGACAAAGTGAGACTCTGTCTCTAAAAAAAAAAAAAAAGAAAGAAAGAAAGTATCAACAACAGATGATACCATGCAGAAGAAAGAATCTCAGAAGTAGAGGACAAAGCTCTTGAGATAACTCAAATTGTTAAAGAGGCAGAAAAGAAGAGAGAGAAAGAAGAACGTTTACTGACAGAGTTATGGGACTTTGTGAAGCATTCAAACATACCAGTTATAGGTATCTCAGAAGAGGAAGAAGAATGTTCCAGGGGAATGAAAACCATACTAGAGAATATTATAAATGAAAATTTCCCAAACATCACCAAAGATTCTGACACACTCCTTTCAGAGGGATATTGGACCCCAGGTTGCCTCAACTCTAACTGAGCTTCTCCAAAACACATTGTGATGAACCTGTCCAAAGTCAAGACAAAAGATTCTTCAAGCTGCCAGGAATAAGTGCCAGTTGACCTACAGGGTGCAAATCCATCAGGGTGACTGCAGACTTCTCTAATGAAACTTTTCAAGCAAGAAGACAATGGTCATCTACCTTTAATCTACTTAACAGAACAATTTCGAGCCCAGAATTCTATATCCTGCTAAGCTAAGCTTTAAAATAGACAGAGAAATCAAATCATTTACCGATGTACAAACATTGAGGAAATTTACCACAACAAGACCAGTTCTACAGGAAATAATTAAATCTGTTCTACACATTGACCATCACAATGGATCAATAGCAAAGTAAGAACTCAGAAATTAAAGGACAGAACCTAACTTCCCCAATGATGCAAAAGATAAAACTAAGCAATGGACTCTAGGAAAATAAGATGAATAGAACATTAGCACACTTATCAATTATCTCAATAAATGTTAATGGCTTGAATTCCCCACTAAAGAGGCATAGATTGGCTGACTGGATTAAAAAACACAAGCCATCCATTTGCTGTCTGCAGGAAATACACCTACCTTCAAAAGACAAATTAAAACTCCAAGTTAAGGGTTGGAAGACAATTTTTCAGGCAAACAAATTCAAAAGAAAAGAGGAGTTGCAATCTTATTTTTAGATACATGTGGATTTAAAAAAACTAAAGTCAAAAAAGACAGTGATGGTCACTTTATATTGGTCAAGGAAAAATACAACAAAAAGACTTTTCAATTCTAAATATTTATACACCCAAATTAAATGTACCCAGATTCTTGAACCAGACCTTACTCAGTCTGAGCAATATGATATCCTATAACACCATAATAACAGAGGACTTCAGCACTCCTCTTACAGAGCTGGACAGATCCTCTAAACAGAAATTAAATAAAGATATAAGGGACTTAAATGAGACCCTAGAACAACTGTGCTTGATAGACACATATAGAACACTCCATCCCAAAGATAAAGAATATACATTCTTCTCATCACACCATGGAACATTCTCCAAAATTGATCATGTTCTAGGACACAAAACAAACCTCAACAGAATCAAAAGAATTGAAATTTTACCTTGTATCTTCTCAGACCACAAGGCACTAAAGGTGGAATTCAACTCCAACAAAAATGTTCAACCTCACACAAAAGCATGGAAGTTAAACAACTTTCTGTTGAATGATAGTTGGGTGCAGGAAGAAATAAAAGAGGAAATCATTAACTTCCATGAGCTTAACAACAGTGAAGACACAAGCTACCAAAAACTGTAGGGTATTGCAAAAACAGTTCTGAGAAGAAAATTTATCACTTTATATGCCTACATTTGAAAAACGGAAAGAGAGCACATCAACAAATTCACAAACCATCTTATGGAACCGGAAAAAGAAGAACAATCAAAGCCTAAACCCAGCAGAAGAAAAAGAATATCCAAAATTAAATCAGAGATCAATGAAATTGAAAACAAAAGAATCATTCAGAAAATTAATGAAACAAGGAGTTGGTTTTTTGAAAAAGTAAATAAAAAAGATAAACCTTTGGCCAGACTAACTAGAAATAAAAAAATTAAAATCTCTAGTAACTTCAATCAGAAAATGATAAAGGGAAAGTAATAACTGATCCCACAGACATACAAGAGATCATCTCTAAATACTACCAGAAACTCTATGCCTAGAAATTTGACAATGTGAAGGAAATGGATCAATATTTGGAATCACACCCTCTCCCTAGACTTAACCAGGAAGAAATAGAGCTCCTGAACAGACCAATTTCAAGCATTGAGACCAAAGAAACAATAAAATATCTTCCAACAACAACAATAGCAAAATGCCCTGGTCCAGATGGCTTCAACAAGAATTCTTTCAAACCTTCAAAGAAGAGGTTGTTCTGTACTGCAGAAATTATTCCAAAAATTTGAGGAGGAAGGAATCTTCCCCAACACATTCTATGAACCAAACAGCACCCTGATACCAAAATCAGGAAAAGACCCAACTAAAAAGGAGAATTTCAGACCAATTTCACTAATAAATATAGATGCAAAAATTCTCAACAAAATCCTAGCCAACAGATTACAACTTATCATCAAAAAAGTCATACATCACAATCAAGTAGGTTTCATCCCAGGGAAACAAGGCTGGTTTAACATACACAAGTCCATAAACATTATTCACTGTATTAACAGAAGCAAAAACAAAGACCATATGATCCTCTCAATAGATGTAGAAAAGCATTTGATAAAATCCAGCATCCTTTTCTAATTAGTACACTGAAGAGTATAGGCACAGGCGACACACTTCTTAAACTGATCAAAGCTGTCTGTAACAAACCTACAGCTAATATTTTACTGAATGGAATAAAACTGAAAGCGTTTCCTCTTAAAACTGGAACCAGAAAAGATTGTTCTCTGTCACCATTATTATTCAACATAGTGCTGGAAGTTCTAGCCACTACAATTAGGCAAGACAAGGAAATAAAGGGCATCCAAATGGGAGCAGGGGGAGGTCAAACTCTCCCACTTTGCTGATGATATGATCTTATATTTAGAGGACCCCAAAGACTCAACCACAAGACTCCTGGAAGTCATATAAAATACAGCAATATCTCAGGATATAAAATCAATGTCCACAAGTCAGTAACCTTTGTATGCACCAATAATAGCCAAGATGAGAGGCTAATTAAAGACACAACTCCTTTCTCTATAATTTCAAAGAAAATAAAATACCTAGGAATATGCCTCACAAAAGAGGTGAAGGGGCTTGTGGCCTGTGGCTCAAGTGGCTCAGGCACCAGCCATGTACACCTAAGCTGGCAGGTTCAAATCCAGACAGGCCTGCCAAACAACAGTGATGGCTGCAACCAAAAAATAGCTGGGCCTTGTGGCAGTCGCCTGTAATCCCAGCTACTTGGGAGGCGGAGGCAGGAGAATCACTTGAGCCCAGGAGTTAGAGGTTGCTGTGAGCTGTAATGCCACA
>CAUYTI010095480.1:0-28944 GCA_963575145.1 Galago senegalensis | reverse complement strand
TTGATATAGTGAATAACGTTTATGGACTTGCATATGGTAAGCCAGCCTTGCATCTCTGGGATGAAACCTACTTGATCATGATGCATGACCTTTTTGATGATAAGGTGTAATCTATTGGCTGGAATTTTGTTGAGAATTTTTACATCTATATTCCTTAGTGAAATTAGTCTCAAATTCTCCTTTTTAGTTGGGTCTTTTCCTGTTTTTTGTATCAGGGTGATGTTTGCTTCATAGAACATTTTTAGGAAGATTTCTTCCTCCTCAATTTTTTGGAATAATTTCTGTAGTGCAGGAATAAGCTCTTTCTTGAAGATTCGACAGAATTCTGGTGTGAAGCCATGCATACTAGGGCTTCTTTTTTGAGATAGAGTCTCAGGCTGTTGCCCTGGGTAGAGTGCCATGGCATCATAGCTCACAGAGACCTCAAACTCTTTTGGATTAAGTGATTCTCTTGCCTCAGCCTCCCAAGTAGCTGGGATTAGAGGCACCCACCACAGTGCCTGGCTATTTTTTGGTTGTAGCTGTCACTGTTGTTTGGTGGTTCCAGGCTGGTTTCAAACCTGCCAACTCCGGGGTATGTGGCTGGAACCTTAGCTGCTTGAGCTATGGGTGCCAAGCCAGGGGACATGTTTTTTATTGTTTCTTTGATCTCAGTACCTGAAGTTGGTCTGTTTCGGAGATCTATTTCTTCCTGGCTAAGTCTAGAGAAGGGGTCTGATTCCAAATATTAATCCATTTCCTTCACATTGTCAAATTTCTGGGCATAGAGTTTTTGGAAATATTCAGAGATAGTCTCATGTATCTCTGTGGCATCATTTGTTGTTTCCCCTTTATCATTTCTGATTGAGGTTACTAGAGATTTTACTTTTCTATTTCTAGTTAGTGTGGCCAAAGGCTTATCTATTTCATTTATTTTTTAAAAAAACCATCTCTTTGTTTCATTAATTTTCTGAATGATTCTTTTGTTTTCAATTTCATTGATCTCTGATTTAATTTTGGGTATTTCTTTTCTTCTGCTGCATTTAGGCTTAGATTTTTCTTTTTCCTAATCCATAAGATGGATTGTGAGTTTGTTGATGCCTTCTCTTACTGGTTTTCGAATGTAGGTGTATAAAGCGATAAATTTTTCTGTCAGGACTGCTTTTCCTGTATCCCACAGGTTTGGGGAGCTTGTATCTTCATTGTTGTTATTCTCAAGGATGTTAATGATTTCCTCTTTTATTTCTTTCTACACACAACTTTCATTCAGCCTAAGGTTGTTTAATTTCCATGCCTTTGTGTGAGGTTAAACATTTTTGTTGGTGTTGAGTTCCGCCTTTAGTGCCTTGTGGTCTTGAAGATATAAGGTAAAATTTCAATTCTTTTGATTCTTTTCAGGTTTGTTTTATTTTCTAGGATATAATCAATTTTGGAGAATGTTCCATGGGCTGATGCAAAACAATGTATATTCTTTAGCTTTGGGATGGAGTGTTCTATATGTGTCTATAAAGCACAGTTGTTCTAGGGTCTCATTTAAGTCCCTTATATCTTTGTTTAATTTCTGTTTAGAGGATCTGTCCAGATCCTGTCAATCCTTAGAGGAGTGTTAAAATCCCTTGTTATTATGGTGCTATGGAATAGTATATTGCTCAGACTTATTAAGGTCTGTTTCAAGAATCTGAGAGCATTTAATTTGGGTGCACAAATCTTTAGAATTGAATTGTCTTCTTGTTGTATTTTCCCTTGACAAATATGAAGTGACTATCTTTGTCTCTTTGCCAGCCTGTTCAGACACTGTACCCCACCTCTGCCAAATAGAAGGGAAAGACAAAAATGCTATAAATCAAACCAAACCAAACAAACAGAAAACCTTATGGGATAAAATCAGGGGAAAGACCAAATAATAAGGGCAGAAACAGAAGCAAAAATGAAGTTCTTATTATTTAAGAAGGCAACAATGGAAAATTATATTTAAACTAAAATAATGAAGAAAGAAAAAACAGAAAAATCTAGAGGGAAAATGGTGAAATAAATACAAAAAAAATCAAAACCCAAAACAAAGCAATATATATATCTTGCTGAATATTATCAGGGCAACAGGTGATCTTCAGGGGTATGAGATGTTAATTACAATGCTGATACAGCTATGAGATGGAGACTGAGGCCTCTGCTGGTTTCTCAAACCCCACAGGATTGAGCGCCAAAATGTCTCCTCAGCCTGCTTAAAAAACACTTTAAACTGTTAACATTGGCTAAGCAGAAGCTTTCCCAAGAAAGCACTTGTCACTGGATCTCTTGTGAAATGGCTGCTCGCTTGTCCATTGCACCCAAACTGGTCTTACTCCATGCCTCTGAGGCCCACAGCTGCTGGGCAGCCCTGCTACTGCCAAACACTGGAATCTTACCTCTTCCCCACCATCTCAGTCTTGGCCTTTGGCACTGCTCAGTCACTAGATCACTTGCCTTATGTCTCCCAGCCCTGTGACCCTTAGGGTGGAGCCTGCTCTAGTAGTTCTCCCACAATGCCCGGCCCACAGTTGAACAATATTAGCTCCGTTCTGGCTCAGTGGCTCAGTCTGGGGCCCTGGACAATGCTTAAACCCATAGGAACTCTCACTCAAGTTCTCCCAAGATAGTTCAACTGAGTGTCCAAGTCCAAAAAAACCTAAAACCGCCCACAGGACAGGCCTTCCTTGTTTGCGGTCTCACTGCTTTTGTGATTACAGCTGTGTCAGCTATGGCCTCTGACTGAACAAATGCACACAACTACTTGTCAGTTCTTCAGTGTTTTTGTCTTCCTCCTGGGGTCCAGAAGTCTCTCACTATCTCACTGTGTCCACAAAGGGATGTTTTTGGGCAGAGCCCATAAGCCAGAGATATCTGGTGTCTTCTCTCCCCAGTCTCACTGCACCCAGTTGCAAAGAAGCTGTAACTTGCTGCCATCTTGCTTCCTAACCCAAAACCATTTTTAAAAAGCAAAATTAATAAAAATTAAAAATTATATTAATTAATAAGAATAGCACCATAGAAATCACTATTTCTTATATACGTGCTGTGTGCCTGTCACTGAGCTAGATCATTCAATCATGTTCATGTTCATGTGGAATAAATGTCATGACTCAAATTAGCAGTTATTGGAATTGACCTTCTTTCTGAGATGGCAATTTATAGTGTTCTGCAGTAGTTCTTCTTGTCTATACTCATTTGTGATGTTTTGTTCCTTTATGCATCTTTCCAAGCAATATTTTATCGGATTCTTATCTCTTCTTTGCTAGGAAGCTGTGGTCAGAAGAAAGAGTGCTGTATTTTGAGTCTCAAAAACTTGGTTTAAATCTCAACTCTGTGGTCTTCTGAACTTAAGTAAATTGCTTAATGTTGCTTAGTCTTAATTTCCTCATCTGAAAAGTGTCAAAGGTGATCATTTGGTTCATTAAGTAATAACCATAACAATTTGTTATGTGCAAAAGAAATAAAGGTGAATAAGAGACTGTCCATATTCTTCAGGGCTTTCAGTCATTTGGGGAAATATAGTGGCCAATGTATGTGGTTAGGGGAGGAGGATTTTGGAGGAAATGAAAGCTGAACTCCAGTTTATAGAACAAGTAAGAATTTAGCCAGGCAAAGAATATAAAAAAAGCCATTTTTGGTGGAGGGAATAATATATGTAAGTCATAAAGTCATTAAATAGTATGATATATTTTTGAAATAAGAGTACTTTTGCAATTCAGGCATACTAAACAGGTGGGGAGCTTCTAGAGATGGTGCAGGGCCTAGCTATGCCCTGAGTTATATAACTATGTTTATCACTCTTGAAAGACTAACATGTGACATCTTAATAGTTGAGGTATTTAAGGCATATTGAAAGATTAAGTTAGGGCTGAGTATTTATATTAGAGAAACAGCAATATGGTTGGCCTGCGAGGGGTTGAGTGTGCCAGTGAGAATGAAGTATTGGGCAATCAACCACATGAGCTAGTTAGAATGGCATGGTGCCAAGGCACGGACTAGCACTTGGTGTTGTTTCTGAATTTGAGATATTAGTATGTAGTGTTTTATCTTTTTAATAGATTGTGAAGTGCCCAGAGTGTTGTAACTAGTAGCATAACTGAGGCAAGATTTCAGGTCTTAAACTTCCTAGTTTCTTGTTATTTCTACTATATCTATTTGGTAAGCCATTTTACCTCTCTGAGTTTCACTTCTCTCTAAGGATCATTACGGAGAAAGAATGTTGGTTTAAAGATACCTAACATAGTATGTGGAATGTAGCTATTGACAAATAGATGGTACTTCTCTTATCTTTACCATATTATCTCTGTTGAGATAATAGAGGGAAACCAAACAACATGGGACTGTGAAATTTCAGTTTATGTACATAGTGAGTTTTAGTGGCCTTGAATGCCTACAAGTGTAAGGTGGGCTATACTATCCTGCACATGTGAAATATCAAATGCCATCAGATGTTTGTCACCTTTCCTCCATCTCCCACTTTAATGAAAACTTTTTTTGTTAGCTTCCCCCTGAATTTGTAGGAGCAGATTCAGATAGCCAATTACCCCTTCCTAGAGGCTCCATGAAACTTTTATTCAGTATACTTAATACCTACCATTTGGGCTGTTTTTCCTATACCCTATTTACATAATGTGTATTAAATTTCCAGTTTAATCGCCATGCCTAGATAATAGCGCTGAGCCTTTATTCCTGGTGTCAGCCATTGATTATTGGAGCACAGAAAAACCATCTGCAATTTTGTTGCAAGTACCATTTGGAGGGCGAGGGTTCTTACTGGGTCTACAAATTACTCCTGCTGCCTTAATATATGCCTTCCAAGTGGCATTGAGGGCACTGTATGAGGAAGAATATTATTTTGTGAAATTTTTTCTGATTGTCTCATAATCTTTCTTTTAAATTAGGGGCCCCTAGATTTAACCCTGAAGTACTGTGTGAGAAGGAAGACGGAATCTATCGACAAGAGATTCTGTTTTGATATAGAAACCAATGAAAGGTAAGTTGTGCTGGTTTCAACTGGCAGAGTACAGATGTGACAGCTGCTGAGCCTGGGTTGGTCTTGTATTTTCCTTTATCATCACTGGTTAAAGAAAATGAACAAGTCTATTCAAGACATTCTTTTCTCAGCCCTTCTGGCACCCATTCTTAGAGATCTCTGTTGCTAGATCTGGCCCACAACTGGTTTTTCCTATGTAAGCTTTAGTCAACTTTGTCTCTCTTGTTCTGGGATTCTCTCCTAAAATTTGATTTGACATCAGATATGCAAAAAGTCACTCTTTGCTGATGCTGCAAAAAGGACAAGATAACAAAGATTTTTGTTTTTTAAATTTACTACTACTAAAAGAAGTGAATTGGCACACAGTTTTGTATGAAGCAGAATTGGGTGGAGGCTCAGGCTGCTATTGAGAAGTGCATTACCTTTACTTGATGCAAAAATGATGTGGACTTTTCCTACTTTGCATATACTTTTGTGAACTACAAATAGTGAAATTATCAACTTTCAGATCTTAGATGTATGGCTTATGGTTTATACATTTTGGACTTAATTGCATTTGTTCCTCCCCAGTGCCGTAATAGTAAAATTTATTATATATTGGTTTGTGGGCTATAAGTAAAAAAGTACATTAAACCTTTGAATTTTAAATTTAAAAACTTTAAATGATATATGAAACTAATCGTTATTGCTAGTCACTGTGAAACTTCCCTTCATTTTATTCACAGTCTCAGGCCCAGTAAGAGGAGGAAAATTATCATTGACTGTGATTTCCCTTTCATGCAAATAATATCCCCAACTCAAAAGAGTTGCACAGAATTTGGCCTGAGGTTATAGGTTTGAAACTCTTTATTTTTCTTGTATCTTTTGCTATGCATGCCTCATAGCAAGTTATAAATTTCATTTTTATTTTTAAATATATTTTTTTCTTCTCATGGAATGCTAAAGAATTCTGAAATTAGGAATTAAAATATTTTGACTTGTCTATGTGTCGCGACCTGTTGGGCTCCTGTGGCCCAGGTCTCGGTTAGCACAGGAAGGAACAAGGCGAGAAGCAGATTAGAAGTACAAGCTTGTGGAAGGCGGGCTAGCCCTTACTTTCCCGGTAGCCCCGAGCAACCTCCACACCAGCCTTTTATTGACAGGGAATGATACAGGTGAGGGGAGAAATTAACAATGACTACGTGCTGAGGGCACGGGCTCCTCCCAGAAGGAACTCCTGTGGAGGAATGGCCTGAGGTCCACGCCTCAGCTGCAGATCATCTTGCTCAGATGTTGGCGTCTCCTACATCTATGATTTTAGTTATATATTATAGAACTTTAATAAGCATTCTGTCTTTTAATCTACACCCTTCCCCATTTTCCAGGTATAGAGACTGAGGATCAATTACATTTAACTGACTTTGCTGAACCAAAATCACTCAGTCAGTGAGGCTTCACTCAATTCCTGGGTTTTAGATCTACAAACCTCATGCTCTTTTTCATTTTCTTCCATTGTCTATTATAAGCAAAGTAAACATGGTGTGAAATAGAGCATTGACTGTAATAATGAACATCTGTTGGTGACCCTTCCTGCAGGTAGAGCTTTCTAAGGGACATGACATCTGCTTTTCTGGCCAGTCTGATGTAAGGAACAGAGTCCAGCTTTCCAGCTGGCTTCAAACACCTGTGCCCATGTTCTATGAATCACAGAGCAAAGGGCCCTTTGATTCTCTTTTTCCATTTCAGGAAGAGACAATAACATTATTAAGATTTAGATTCCTACAAGTATTTGAAACCATGCACTCAGCACATGATAGCTTGAAGGGTAACAACAACAGTAGTAGTAGTAGTAGTAGTAGTAGTAGTAGTAGTAGTAATAACCACAAGTGCTGACATTTGCCAAGTTATTTCCTGTGTGTCAGGCTCTGTTCTTGGCCCTCTAAATGTATAATTACCTTTAGTCCTTTCTGTAGTCACATGAGGGAGGTGCTGTTATTGTCCTCATTTCACAAATATAGACAAGGAGGCAGAGAAAAATTAAGGAACTTAGACTACACAGGTAGTAAGTGGGAGAAATGGTTTCTAAATCTAGGCATGCTCATCTTCAAGGCTACACTCTACTGCCCTCTACTGCTGATATGCTATACATACCTTTTTGCTACATGCTTTTTTTTTGTTCCAGATGAGTGACTCTGACTTCAGGGAGGGCAAAGGATATGTGTTAGGTCATAAAGATAATTAGTAGAGAAACCTCGACTAGAAGTTGATACTTTTTACATTTTATCATCCTGTTGCTATAAATTTTTTTCTTTGAATTTGACTTTCTATAGTAACTAAAAATCTCCAAATGCTTCCTGAATAGTCACTAGCTTATCCTTTGCCTCTCTGTAAGGTCAACAGAGCACATACCAGGTCTTCTATTTTCCTGATGGGAAAGCTGAGTTCCATAAAGGGGTTAATAGCATTATTTGGTGTTAGGTGTTTCCTTTTTTGTCTGTTGTACACATTCCTGCTCTCTTTATTTCTGTTTTCATCATTCAGTTGGGAAGCTGTCTTTACAAAGATTCCTAGACTTTATAGCCCCATTAGATATATCCAAAAGGATGGGTATTTGTTAATGATAGGTGAGCTTCATAGAATGCAGTACCCTTTGCCATGTCCTGATGTTCAGTGGCTTCTGGCTTAAAGACCATTTGCAGGCTTTTTGTTTAAGAGGTATTTTTATGAAGTATGAGATATCAGTAATGGAAAGGTCTTTATAGCTTATGTTTCAACACCCTTCCAGATGAGGAAACATAGGTACAGAGAGGCGCATTGACTTATCCAGGATTTTGTGAAGTCTCTTGTCATTGCTGTTATCATTTTATGACTGTGGGACAAATTTCATCTTATCACAGAAGGAGTAAGAGTAACAAAGTTTTCCTAATGGCACAGCAAGCCAGAGAATGCAAATAGAGTCTATGCTTGCAATAGTATGGTTAATCTTAAATTTCCAGTTTAGTTGTTTTGTTCCAGATGAGTGACTCTCACTTCAGGGAGGGCAATGGATTTGTGTTAGGTTTATAAATAACCATGAAGTGTATATCAATTTGTGGTATCAGGATATATAGGTATTGTGTTAGCTCATTTGTCCAACTATAACAAAATAACTGAGTTTTGTTATTATATAAACAACAGAAATGTATTTCTCACTGTTCTAGAAGCTAGAAGCCCACAATTAAGGCACTGGCATGTTTAGCATCTGGGTCTCATCTCTTCTTCACATATGATGCTTTGCTGCTTATTCCCTGGAGAAGATAAACATCGTTTCCTTACATAGTGGGAGTAGAAGAGAACAAATCCACTCTATCAAGTTATTTTAAAAGGGGCCTAATCCCATCCATGAGGGTCACCCCTATGACTCAATCAGCTCCTAAAGGCCCTACCTTTTACTATTCGTACTTTGGCAATTAAGTTTTAATATATAAATTTAGACAATGCATAAACTTTATCAGGTATCCTGTAGGAAAATAGAATAAAATTGTGTTTGAAACTATTTCCCACGCAAAAGAGTCCCTATAGTTTAGTGTTTAAAAATATGGCTCCTGGCTCAGACTTCATGGATTTAAATCATGCCTCTACCACTTTCCCACTAAGTGACTTTGGGTATTCTGGTCTCTGTGTTTCCCCCTTTGTGAATTAGGGATGATTACTCTAGTAACTGCTTCATACAATTGTTACATTGATTAATAGTGTTAACACTTGTAAAGTACTTAGAATAGAATCTGAAACCTAATATGCATTTAATAAATATTCATTGTTGTTATTAGTCATAGGATTACTTGTAAGCCAGAAAGCCTCCTCCCTGTGACTTAGCCAGTCTGAGTGTTGTTGAGTTCTTTCCAGTTGAAAATGCTTCTTGGACATCCTACATGGTAGAAGCAGTAAAGTCACTTTCCTGACTGATGAATGTGCCCCTGGTGTACTTGCTCCTCACTCTTTGTTTTGTTTTGGTTTTTGAGACAGAGTCTCACTTTGTCCCCCTCAGGAGAGTGCCATCGTGTCATAGCTCACAGCAACCTTAAACTCTTGGGTTCAAGTGATTCTCTTGTCTCAGCCTCCCCAGTAGCTGGGGATACAGGCATGCACCACAATGCCTGGATATTTTTAGGGACAGGTTTCACTCCAGCTCAGAGCTGGTCTCGAACTTGTGAGCTCAGGTGATCCACCCGCCTCAGCCTCCCAAAGTGCTGGGATTACAGGTGTGAGCCACTGCGCCCAGCCTATGCTCAATCTTTGTATCTGGCTTCTAAGAATGGAAGCAGGAAGGGCCTCAGTTTGACTGAAACCTAGTGAGGCCTATTTAGATGTGCATTGTGTCTTGACATTTGGTATCTTATTCCTTCCCTGACCCTGGCACTAGGCTAGGCCATGGAGATATCATCTCCTCTAGGGTTCCCAGTGTTATTCTTCCCTAAATAATCCATATTATTCCAAGAAAAAAAGCAATTTTGGGAAATTTGCATTCCTTAGGGCTGTGACTGCTAAGTGGGATGAAGGAGAGAAGGACCCTGGATTGTAAGACTCCCTTCTCTTAAGTGAGTTTTTTTGCTTTAAGCTTGTCTTTTTTTTTTTTTCTCAGACCAGGAACCATCACTCTGCAGGCCCTTTCAGAAGCTAATAGAAGGCTATGGATGGAAGCCATGGATGGGAAAGAACCTGTAAGTTACCTGACCCTGGGGATACCTTCCAGCAAAGGCCAATGTACTATGTTTGAATATTGTCTAGTGGCTTCAGTGGGTCTAAAACAATTAAATTGTAATAGATTATTCATACCTAAAGCTTTAAAGAGCTGTAAGGAATTGTTGCTTCCGTGTTTCTAGTAAAGTACTTTAGTTCCAGTGAGGGTGATGGACTTAGTAAGATCACTCTCAGAGAAAGCATCAAAGCTGCTTTCTCTCTCATAGAATGCAGATCTCTCAGCAACCTGCTATAGATTTAGACTATGTCAGTATTCCTAGAAGGTTTTCGTAAATAAAATCAAGCCTTTTTGTATTATAAATTGAATATGTGTTCATCTATAATAGAAAGATAGAAAACAATTGCTATTATTCTGAATAAGTAATTAAGATTTTAATCATACTGATTTTTCTGCTCCCTCTTTTTAAATCTCTAACTCAACTCATTCTCTTTAACAGTACAGCTGATAGAGGAGATGGCATTCATTGCCATTGGTAACTCAAAATGTACCACTCTATTTTGGAAGCTATTATACAGTATTATATGTAGTCCTTTAAATGAGTTAGTGATTATCATCTAGAGTCCAGTATGAACAGTCAGAAATCTTTGGAAAACATTCTTTCTTCAGTATTATCTTAGGACATTTTTTAGTGCCATGTGGAATAATATTAGCTTCCTGATGTTGGAATTCCAAAAGCCTGGATTTAGATTTAGGTACTGAATAGTTGTATGACCTTGAGCAAGTTTTTTTTTTTTTTTAAAGAACTTTTCTGTGACTCAGTTATCTTTCCTTCAATAGAATGGCTTACTGTTCTACCTCACAGGATCACTTTGAAAAACCAGATGAAAGCTATAATTTGTTCTCTTAAGAATTTTAGGTGCTTGTAACTGAGCTGAAGGATGGGTGCAAAACTACTAAAATCCAGTAGTATTTTGGATACAATCTTAGTGACTGTAAGTGCTAACATTTTATCCCACTGGCTATGAGGGATAATGCATTCATGGTTTTTCTTTCTGTGTGACGTCAGTATCCTATGTAGACTGAAGAGAAGTAACCAGATCTTGGATTACATTTATAGCAGCCTTGAACATAACAGGAGAGAAGTGCTGTTGTAAAGATTGCCATCTAGAAAGTAGGCTAGGATCTTTCCTCAGTCACCTTCCAGAAACCTGTTGCTTAACATACATGCCTGAGATGTTACTCTAGAAGTATTTTAGTGAGCTCAGCTATACATTTATCTGTTGACTCATTTATGTTTACTCTTGCTTTAGGTTTTTAAACATCAAAAGGTGCAGATAGCTATTTGTGGAGAAGGATGTTAGCACATGGGCCCATTGAATGTGGATCCACAACAACTTGTTCATGGCAGACTTTTCGTAAATTTCTTGTTTATAAAAGTGACAGGAAGGCTAGTCAGTCAAGAAATCTCTCTCACTGAAATGTCCATGGGTATACACAAATGTAGAATTTATTTTATGAAAAAGAGGCACTGTTGAAACTGACTCTAACATATGGCACAAAGAGCACTTATTTCCTGCAGCCTTATTTTGCTCATATCGCTGCTTTAGTAAACACCCCAGTCCACTAGCTTTACAGATCATGGGCATGCCTTGGGTTAAACTGTCAAAGAAGATCGGCCCTTGAAAATATATCTAGTCTAATCCTGATCACTTTTTTTTTTTTTTGAGGCACAGTCTCACTATGTCACCCTGGATAGAATGCCGTGGTGTCAGAGCTCACAGTAACCTCTAACTCTTAGGCTTAAGCAATTATCTTGCCTCAGCCTCCTGAGTAGCTAGGACTACAGGCACCTGCCACAATGCCTGGCCTTTTTTTTTTTTTTTGGTCGTAGTTGTCATTGCAGGCCTTGGCTGGATTCCAACCTGCCAGCTCTGGTGTATATGGCTGGCCCCCTAGCTGCTGAGCCACAGGCACCGAGCCACTCCTCATCACTTTATTGACAGAAATTTTGAAATCTAGAGAATAGAAATGATTTGCCTAAGATTTTCTAATATGATTGCGGTAGTTCCAGTACTGGACTTCAAGACTAAATAATCTTCTGTCTGGTGTCTCATATCATTAACACAATACATACTTCAAGACAGGCAAGAGAGTCTTGGTAAGTACATGCATCTCTTTCAGATGGTCACTTGCCTTTCCACAGAGACACATCCATTAACTAGTGATGGGAGATTGGTGAAGGGAACATTAACATTTTACTATTAAGGCCCATTAGTCAGGTATCCATGAGAAAAACACTTCCTATCTCTTATGTACCTCTTGCTTCATCATAAAAATTCTTCAAGCTTCACATAAGTCAATGTCTATTATGGATTGGGTACAACTTTAGGTAGTGAACTGTAGAAATCTAGGGAAATTTTTAGGAATTCTTTTATTGTTTCCTAGGAATATGGACAAAAGTGATTCTGTTTAGCTTACTTTTCTTTCAAGTTAAAAGCCTTGGTGTCTCTAATGATTTTTATGGACAATCTTTCTAAAAAGTTTTAATGTTCTTTGCCTACTTACCTAAAGTAATTTACAATGGCCATGATTTTTTCTTTCTTTTTTTTTTATTGGTGGGATGTATTGAGGGTATAAGAAACCAGGTTACACTGATTGCATTTGTTAGTTAAAGTCCCTCATATAATTGTGACTTGCCCCCCAAAAGTGTATCTTTGTTTTTCTTTTGTAGATCTACCACAGTCCGATAACAAAACAAGAAGAAAGTGAGTCATTCTAGGTTTTGGTCTACTACTGTTTGTTATCAGCTGCTAGCTGTCCTAATTATTGTAAATGCTGGCAAGTAATGATGTATATTATTTATGCAATCCTGCATGCAGGTGCCTGTATATGAAATGAAAATCAGCCCTATTTCTTTAAGCATATCTGTTAATGAAACTAAAGAAGACTCTTCATCATAAGCTTTTTGTGTGATAATATAGAGGGACACATTATACATTTCATCTTCTGGATACTTGATACAAATTGTACACATTTCCAGGGTAACATTTCACATTTCATGTTTTTCTTACATAAAGCTGACATAATGCAAAGAACTAAATAAAAGTATTTTGTGTTATGTGAGTTAAAACTAAAGGTGATTAGAAATGATCGGCTTTAGTCTCACAGTAGTCCCTTAGCTCTCTCACTGTAGTATTATAATATGATCACTAAATGTTTGATGTATGACACATATTGCAGAACTATCTAACTCTGTTTTCCTTTACTTGAAACAGTGGAGCTGAATGATGTAGGTTTCAAGTTTGTTAGGAAATGCATCAACATTATTGAGACCAAAGGTAAGATTTGAACCATAGCCATGACATCATTTGAATCTGGTCACTCTGATTTTTATACTGGGACAATTATATCATCTATTGATCTGGACCCATTTTAGGAATGAAGACTGTTGTAAACCTAGTGTAATTGATAGAGTCTATAAGGTTACAGGAAATTCAGAACCAGCCTTAACCTAAGCATGTTTGGATAATTTGTGGAGAAAGAGGTAAAATGGTTTATTGGATATTCTTAAATAGTAATATGGTACTATCCAATTAATGAAAAGTTCAATTATTGCACAATACATATTAGCTTAAAAATTGATGGAGGGGGTGGCACTTGTGACTGAAAGGTAAGGTGACCAGATGTCCCGCTTTTGGCAGGACAGTCCCGATTTTTAACAATTTGTCCTGCATCCCATGGCGTTTTAAAAAAGTCCCGATTTTTGGAAAGAATGCACGACAAGCTAGGGAACAGCGGGACAATGGGAAGGGAATATACGGTTTTTCGGCTGCTGAAAAGGTTAATGTAACTCCATTTGGGAATGAAAAGGTTAATGTAACTTCATTTGGAAATGAAAATACTAATGTAAACTCCCTACTCCCCTCCTGGGCAAGGTCGCCCAGGTGGCCAGGTGCCCTACTCCTTTGAGCCATAGGCGCTGCCCTATACATAATTTTTTTAATGTATTATATTTGTAAATTGTACTTATGTTGAAATTAAAAAAATATATATTACAATACTATTTTTGTGTTCTGTGAAAATTTTTGTTGCTCCACATAGACCAAATTTTTAATTAAGAACACCACCCCTCCCCCTGTCAATGGTATCCCGCTTTACCAATGTTAAAATCTGTTCACCTTACTCAAAGGAGTAAGGCACCGGCTCCATATGCTGGAGGTGGCAAGTTCAAGCCCTGCCCTGGCCAGTAACTGCCCTCCCCCCCAAAAAAAAAAATTGATGGGAGCAAAACTAAAGTCAGGCAAACATGGTATCAGCATTCTTTCTAGTTGATAACGCTCCCTGCTTTCCCCTCTGAGGATATTTAGAATGTGGGCAAGTATAATGTATAAGCCAAGCTTCTTCTTTCTTTCATATGTTTCTTCAGTCTTTCTTAGCCTTTCTTGTCACAACTACCTTACTCCATCCCGCTCTTCCTTTACACTGCTGTTTGGAAGCCATTTGAGGGTTGATATTTCTTGTCTTTTCAGTTACTCCATAGCCTCTTTCTAATGTGGTTGCACCATTTTGAGCTATTGGCTGCCACTTACCTGAGCATATCATTCTAATTACTATAGACTTTGTTTTCTTCTGTTCAGATTAAAGAGATATAATCCAAATGAAAGGATGGATTATTTGAATACATGCTTTAGGATTGTTACCCTGTTATAGGGGAGAGCTTGAGAACTTGAAGAGAATACGTTGAACCTTTCTTATGTGAACTGACTCTAGTGTACGAGTACCTAATTTCTCTACCCTGGGGGTGGTGAATGCTCTAACTATATAAACAAAACTGACTGGATTTTCTTTCTCTAGGGATCAAGACAGAAGGCTTGTACCGCACTGTGGGCAGCAATATTCAGGTTCAGAAGCTGCTGAATGCCTTTTTTGGTAACAATTTTACCATCATAATTCCTACTGGGAGTATTTCTCTGTGTCAGAAAGGAGTGCAACTGGAAGAAAAAGGAGAAATTGCCAATAAGTGTTTCACAATAGTTTTAAAAATTGTTTTGACAGGCACAATGCCTACCAATTTGCCTACTCTGGATTAAAGATAGTCTTGCCTTGAATATTTGGCTGTCATCTCTTCTTCACATCTTGTTCACTCTATAAACCTTTTGAAGTATGGTTCTTATCCCTGTATCCTCACTGGAACTGCCTGGCTAAACATACCAGGCATCTTCTTGTCAAATCCCATGAACATTTTCAAGTGTCTGTATTTCGATCTCTATACTTACTGCTCCCTCCTTTATAAAACATCCCCCTTACGGCTTTCATGAAAACAGTCTCCTGATCATTTTAACATTTTTTTTTTGAGACAGTCTTACTATGTCACTCTTGGTAGAGTGTCATGGTGTCATAGCTCACACCAACCTCAAGCTCTTGTGATTCTCTTGCCTTAGCCTCCCAAGTAGCTGGACTACAAGCTCCCGCCACAATGCCCGGCTATATTTTTTGTTGCAGTTGTCATTGTTGTTTAGCAGATACAGGCCGGGCCTGAACCCACCAGCTCCAGTGTATGTGGCCAGTGCCCTAACCACTAAGCTACAGGCACTGAGCCTGTTTTAATTTCTTACACTATACCTTTCAGTGGCTCTTGCTAAGTATTTTTCCCCATTTTTAAAATACATTCTTTTGTTCGCCATCACTTCTCTCTCTACATTTTTCTGTTGATTATTTTTATCCTGATTATGGGTCAGATTTTTCCTTTTTTATATTTCTAGTAATCTTTTTTGGTTATTGGACATTGTTATTTATATTGTGTGTTGATTTTGTTTACTTCTGTTTAAGAGCTTTGCACTTTGCTTTGCTGGTAGTTGTTTGGCAGTTGATCAATTTGATGTTTTGAGGCTCCTTTTTAAAGCCTTACTATGCCAGAAATAAGTTTCCTTTCCTTTTTTTTTTTTTTTTGAGACAGAGCCTCAAGCTGTCCCCCTGGGTAGAGTGCCATGGCATTACAGCTCACAGCAACCCCAACTCCTGGGCTCAAGCGAGTCTCTTGCCTCTGCCTCCCAAGTAGCTGGGACCACAGGTGCCCGCCACAACGCCCGGCTATTTTTTTGGTTGCAGCTGTCATTGTTGTTTGGCGGGTCCAAGCTGGGAATTCGAACCCGCCACCTTAGGTATACGTGGCTGGCACCTTAGCCGGTTGAGCTATAGGCGCCGAGCCAAAGTATCCTTTTCTGATTAACTTAGCTCTACTAGTAAGATCTGACTTGTTTTTTCTCTGCATTCTTATTGATTAAAACCCAAACATCTCTGACTTCTGTCTTCTTTAAGCTTCTCTGAACTTTGATTTTTGTATCTTCAACTGAGCAAGACCTTCAGGCTCATCTTGTTCCCACTCTGTGTGTTACCATCTAAAAAGTGCTTTTCATTTGGCAAGTCGTGGAAATGGTAGGGCCTATCTTATTTCCTTTATTTCAGAAACATAGTGCTGTGTTGTCTGTTGTTCAGTGACTGCAAACAGTAATTTCTTGTATATTTTCCAGTTTTCTAATTGTTAGAACAAGATGGCAAGTATGGTACTAATTTCTAATTAAAACGTGGCTGACTGAGAGTCGAAGTACCTCTGTGTAGTCTTTGCTAGTACTTGTTTGCTGACAACACCCAAAAGTCTCTACTTCATATACCTTCTCTTGAGTTTTAAATTTGGTTGGCTACTACACCTCTGTTCTTTATCTATATTAATATTATGGTACACATTATAATGATCATGTATGTATAGCCAATCGAAGGTCAGTTGGTTGAGGCAATAAGCCCTAAAGGCCAAGGCAATCAATATTGGAATCTCTGCACAGGTTCTCTTTGCATAGATATTACACAGGTACCTATCTTTGACACTTCCAAAAGTAAACTCATTTTTCCCCTTTCCTGTTAAATCTGCTTTTCTGTCTTTTGTGAGTGTTTGTGAACCATCAGGTAATCTTAGTTTTAACAAATGTTAGAGAACAAACAGGGTGTGGAAAGCTGCCGTTTCAATAATATATGTGTTCTTGGTCTATTCTGTTGTGTGATTGATGGTATGTTGTTATCATATTATAGATTACATTATTAGTCTTTCAGTATCTATTTTCACTTACCACTTTGCATTCTTTAAGAATTCAAGTTGTAAAAAAAATAAAAATAAAAATGAAAAAGAATTTAAGTTGTGCCAGGCATGGTCACTCACGCCTGTAATCCTAACACTCTGGGATACTGAGGTTGGTGGATTGCCTAAGCTCACAGGTTCAAGACCAACCTGAGCCAGAGAGAGACCTTTTCTCTAAAGGTAGCCAGGAATTGTGGTGGGTACCTATAGGCCCAGCTACTTGGGAGCCTGAGGCAAGAGAATCACTTGAACCCAAGGATTTGAGGTTGCTGTGATGCATGGCACTCTACTGAGGGTGACAAAGGGAGACTTTGTCTCAAAAAAAAAAAAAGAATTTAAGTTGTCTTATTTCTGACTAATTTTGAACCCATGCCATTAGATAAATTATAGTGTTACTTATGTAAAAGAACTGACATCTGGACCAGAATATTGAGTCTCTGATAAATTGTTGATCTCAGATAAACTGTATTGACTAAAGTTTTCAGTATCAGTACACTTTTCTACTTATCCATAATAAGTTTTTAAAAAATGCCATGTCACAAATCTTATTCATTCTTTTTTAAGCTTTGATAGGACTGAAATGTTTCCCCAGAATTGTACATGGCAGTGCAATCTAATTTAAACATCGAGGAAAATGGAAGCGTTGTCATATTTCAACTATTTAACTCCCCATTCTATAACTATTTGCCTTCACAGGGATATCTGAAATATAGACCAGGTAGTTGGATAGAAACATTTTAGGAATACACTGAAACATTATAATACATTTAAACAGTTTTTTTAAAATTTATATATAAAAATGGTAACCCCTGATCCCTGCTCCAAACCTAAAATGTCCAGATCTGGTGATTTATTCATTCCTCATTCATTCATTCAGCAAATATGCATTTGAGTGCTGGGGCTCTGTAGCCTTGGGGCCACATGTGGCCTTCTGGATCTTTTAATGCATCCTTTAAACTGAATCCACATTTTATTGTGAGGTGTGGATATAGTTGAGTGTCTGTACATGAGGATCTGCAGGGCTACATGTGTCCTTAAGAGGCCACAGGTTCCCCACCCTTGGCTGGTATTTCAGGGCTATAGATTAAACAATAAACATACCTACCTTTCCCACCTTGGTGAGACTTACATTCTCTGGGAAGGACTGTTTCTCAGATAGCTTATGATGTCTCCCCTAGTTATGTGAGGAGTCGGTTCTGCTAAGTTTCTTTTATGTTATGTATTCATGAATCATCAAGGCTGCTTGCTTCTTTTTACTCTTTTGTAATATATTGTCACTGCAGTAGGAGTTTGTCACCTTGGCTGTATGATTTGTCCAAGAGGTAGATCATTCATTCTCGTTTTGCTTATGCACCGTCTTTTCTTCTCTTTTTTTTAATGTGTCATGCTCTGTGCCCCTTAAAAAGACACTTTCCATATATTTTCCTTTTTGACACAGAGTCTCACTTTATTGCCCTCGGAAGAGTGCCATGGCGTCACTGCTCACAGAAACCTCAAACTCTTGGGCTTAAGCAATTCTCTTGCCTCACCTTCCAAGTAGTTGGGACTACAGGTACCTGCCACAACACCCGGCTATTTTTTAGTGACTGGATCTTGCTCTTTCTCTGGCTAGTCTTTTTTTTTTTTGATTAATTGATTTTATTTTTTTTAATTTGCAATTATATTTTATTTATTTTTCTTTTTCCTTTTTTAATTAAATGATAGCTGTGTACATTAATGCAATCATGGGGTACAATGTGGTGTTTTCATATACAATTTGAAATATTTCATCAAAATGGTTAAGATAGCCTTTACATCATTTTCTTAGTTATTGTGTTAAGATGTTTATATTCTACTCTTAGAAAGATTCACTTGTACCCTTGTAAGAACTCCTCAGCTCAGGCAGTCCACCCACCTCAGCCTCCTAAGTGTTGGGATTACAGGCATGAGCCACTGTACTTGGCCTACTTTTCAGGTATTTTATTTTACTCAATCAACCCATAGACTTCTTTCCCTATGACATTTCCTATAATGTATAACTGTGGGCTTTCATCTGTTGTTTACTAACGTTTCCTTTTATTCAAAAATTAGTGTTTTCTGGTAAATATAATGTAATTGACCATAAAATGAAGGGAGACACAGTCAATAATTAGATTTTTGTATGACACCCTGTGTTAATAGACACTATACATTTTAAGGTGTAGTCTTCACTCATGTTGGATTCTTGTTCACAGAAATGCTAATGTGATCATCTAAGTCAGTGGTTCTCAACCTTCCTAATGCTGCAGCCCTTTAATACAGTTCCTCATGTTGTGGTGACCCCCAACTATACAATTATTTTTGTTGATATTTCATAACTGTAATTTTGCTACTGTTATGAATTGTATTGTTAATATCTTATGTGCAGGATGTATTTTCATTTGTTATGACCCATAGGTTGAGAACTGCTGATCTAAGAGAAAGCTTTGTAACACACCTATAATTTCTGTTTCTCTATCCTTTGACAAGCCATAGCCATCTTATTTATGACAATGCCTACTATTGTCATTAATGTCTTGGAAAATATGTTGTGCCCCAGAGACTATTAAGTATTTCACTATAGAGACAGAGGAATGAGATGGAGCATGGATAGCAATGATACTTGAAGTACTGGGAGGGGCCCTTGAGGAAGGAGAACCTGGCTGGAAATCATATATAGAAAAGCATAGTTCTTTACCCCTTACCATGCCAGTGTCCTATTAATTCTTTCCTTTCCTCCCTCCCTTTATTGTTTCACTTTGTCACACTTGGTAGAGTGCTCTGGTGTCATATCTCACAGCAACCTTAAACTCTTGGGCTCAAGCAACTCTCTTGCCTCAGCCTCCCGAGTAGTTAGGGCTATAGGCACCCGCCACAATGCCCGGCTATTTTTAGAGACCAGGTCTCTCTCTGGCTAAGACTTACTTGTCTTAAACTTTTGAGCTTAGGCAATCCACCCATCTCAGCCTTCCAGAGTGCTAGGATTATAGACATGAGCCACTGTGCCCAGCTATCCTACTAATTTAAACAGAAGAGAACTTTCTATGGTGAGTGAAGTAAGAAATCCACTACTAACATGTGGATCAAAAAGAATAAAAAGTAGAATATACTTACTATACTTTGAACATCTTTTGATAATAATTTAATTAATGATCTTTAAAAATTTCCATGGCACACCAGTTGAAAATCACTGCCTTAAAAGATGAGGGCATACAGCTTGCTCTTTTTACACCATATGAAGATACAACAAATGGTTGGCAGTTTGCAGCCTTGAACAGGACTTTCAAAAGAACCTGATCATGCTGGTATGCATATTTTGGACTTGTACCTTATAGAACTGTGAGAAATATTTATTGTTTATAAGTCACTCAGTCTATGATAATTTGTTATAGTAGCATGAACTGACTACAACTGTATCCTCTCCAGGTTTTCTTATTTCCTTGCCAGCCCAGAGTATCATTTTTACTGTTGTCTGGAGAACTGGAGAAACTGGTTTCCTACTCAATCTATTAAGTCTATTCTATGGCATCTGCTTTTTTTTTTTTTTTTGAAGATTTCAGATTAATGTGGTTAGGTTGCGTAGTTTGCTTCTGTAAGGTTAAAGTTCAAGTTTTAGAATTGTACTTGTGTCCTTCAGGATTTGTGCCATATAGTCGTGCAGTGTACTCATTGGGTGGGAACTTACCTAACCCCTCTCCCACACTGGAATTTAATTTAGTTTTTCTCTCAGTTGAGCATGTAGTTGTTAATATACTAGTTTCAATTTAGTACCAATGATGCTTGTTTTTCCATTCTTCTGAGACCTAGGAGAATGTTCTCCAAGTCTGTCTAGGTTGTTACAAGAGATACAGAATCCCTATTGTATTTTATGGCTCGATATTATTTTATGGTATGCATATGCCACAATTTATTAATCCATTTATGTATTTATTAAAGGGCATTGGGTTATTTCCTCATCTTTGTGTTTGTTTATTGTGCAGCTATATACATTTGAGTGCAGATATCTTTATAGTAAAGTGTCTTCTTTTGGGGGGTATATACCTAGTAATGGGATTGCAGTATCAAATGTTAGGTCTTCTTTTAGTTCTTTGAGTAACCTCCATACTTCTTTCAACAGAGTTTGTACTAGTTTTCAGTCCTACCAATGGCACATGAGCATTCCCTTCTCTCTATAGCCATGCCAGCATCTGTTGCTTTGGGACTTTGTGATATGAGCCATTCTAACTGAGGTTAGGTGATATCTCATAGTTGTTTTGATTTGTATTTCTCTGATGATTAGGGATGATGAGCATTTTTTTCATGTGTTTATTGGTCATTCATCTGTTCTCATGAAAAAAGTTTATGTTCATGTTGTCTTTCCTAGTTTTTAATGGGGTTATTTGCTCTTGTTACTTTGCTTGAGTTCTCTGTAGATTATTGTTATTCGCACTTTCTTTTTATTTGTAGCATGCAAGTATCTTCTTTAACTCTTTTTTTTTTTTTTTGAGACGGAGCCTCAAGCTATCCCCCCGGGTAGAGTGCCATGGCATCACGCTCACAGCAACCTCCAACTCCTGGGCTCACGCGAGTCTCCTGCCTGAGCCTCCCAAGTAGCTGGGACTACAGGTGCCCGCCACAACACCTGGCCATTTTTTGGTTGCAGCCATCATTGTTGTTTGGCGGGCCCAGGCTGGGGATTGGAACCCGCCACCTTAGGTGTATGTGGCTGGCGCCTTAGCCGCTTGAGCCACAGGCGCCGAGCCAAGTATCTTCTTTTATTCTAAATTTTGTCTCTTTGCATTGTTGAATTGTGCCCTGGGCTATGCAGAAACTTAGTAAAATATTGGGTCCCATTTTTTATTTTTGCTGTTGCTGTGATTGCTAAGCTAACTGATCAAAATCGGTGTAGCCAAGAGTTAGTTTCTTTAATAATCAATTTATCTGCCTGAAAGCATACTCTCTTGATTTCTGTTAGTAGTTCTAGTGTCCCCAGATCCCCATTTTGAACCATTTCAGCCACATGCACAATTGCTCAGCATCTCTTATCTTCTGTACCTTCCATTCTTTCGATAAATTTTATTGAGTTTCCCTGTATCAGGTGGTAGATGTATAACAGTGAAGAAGGCAGACAAAACCTCTGCTCTCATGGAACTTAAGAGTCTAGCAGCAGCTATAGTTAATGGATGTAGTAATGCATTTTCTTCCCAGAACATACTCTGGAGTAACACAGGTTAGGGATCCTGTTGATCTCCACTAGCACAAATGGGAGCAAAACCTGTATAGGCAACTGGATAAGAAAAAACACAGTCTTCACTTTGGTTAAAACAGCCTATTTTTGTAATCAAGCTCTTTCATGGTGTTGATAAGAAACATACAAGATAAGGAGATTATATTAACTTTGGCATAATGTAAAAGTCTTTTTCTTGATGTATAGTTTATACCTTACTCTCTCTGTCCAAAGTCCAATCATTTTCTTCCGGGTCAGTTACTATTCTATCTTCTAGCTTACCTTGTGATCCCCTTTCTTCTTTCCATAGCCTGTCTTATCACTCTCGTCATGTCATTTATTGATTGATGTTATGTTTATTAAATGCCTACTATATGCCAGAAATACAGTGAACTATTTTCTGCAACCTATTCTTATCTGGTTAATGTAGTATTGATTTCTCCACCTTATTCTTCTTTCCATCTCATTCCCTTTTAGAGCATTCTTGGGTCTCCCTCTAGTGGAGAATCCACCATCTCAGAAAAAAACAAAATCTATGCCCAATCTAAGTTCAGGGTTTTTAATGTCATATACCCTATAAATTCCTGTTCATCATAAATTGCTGTTTATATATTGAAGGAGAAGAAAAATATTTTTCCTTAATCCTCATATGTTCTTAGTTAGAATAGACCCATCTATTAAGAGATTCACTAGAGTACAACAAATAGAAATGTATTAATATATGTATTTAATATATGCATGGGAGCCACCTAGGCAATGAGTAGTTCTGAAGGAGATGGCTTTGAATTGTGGCTTATATACATAGATAGCATCTTCAACAAAGAATAGCAATTTATAGAGAATAGATAAGACAGGAGAATGGTACTTTTAGTTTTTAGGGGTGACAGCTTGTGGCCTGGCAAATAAATAGCAGATAAAAACTAATTATTAGTAAAGCTTTTTAATGTAGATTCCTCTGGTATTTTATCTGCCAATAAGGGTCTTTAGTGGTTATCCTTCTCCTTCTTCTTTTTTTTTTTTTTTGAGACAGAGCCTCAAGCTGTCCCCCTGGGTAGAGTGCTGTGGCATTACAGTTCACAGCAACCTCCAACTCCTGGGCTCAAGTGAGTCTCCTGCCTCCGCCTCCCAAGTAGCTGGGACCACAGGCGCCCGCCACAATGCCCGGCTATTTATTTTTTCTTTTGGTTGCAGCTGTCATTGTTCTTTGGCGGGTCCGGGCTGGGGATTTGAAACCACCACCTTAGGTGTACGTGGCTGGTGCCTTAGCCAGTTGAGCTATAGGCGCCGAGCCTATCCTTTCTTCTTCTTGGTAGAAAGCAGATCTGAGATACCTCTTGTCATTATTAATCTATGTTCTGTTTGTAGGCAAATAGAGGGCAGACTGCATCTGCTTCTTCTTAATTGCCATCAGCTCAACAATGATCATATTTTGGGTTGGCCACTTTGTTATTGAACTAGAAAATGAATTAATACTGTGGATGGAGAGGAAACACTAGTAGTAAGACCAGATTCCACAATTTTTTCCCTACAAAATGTATTGTAAATATAATCGATCATGCATTCAGATTGCTCTGTGCCTTCCAAAATAATATTTTGTGACTCTGAGGACAGACATTAATTACATGTATGTTCTTAAAGAACACAGTCATTATGAGTGCAATATAAAATTTGTTTGTAAATCTTTTTCATTTTTATAGTTGAAACAATCTGACACAATGATGTTAAAAATCTGTTCTTTGGCAGATAAAATTTGTACTTCTTTCACATTTTTTTTATTATTTTATGGTTTATTGTGATTTTAAACCATTTCTAGGAAGTCTGGTATTCAGTTCTCATCCTAAACATTGAAGTTCTGTTTTTTGCCTTAATTCTGAATCACTGAAATCACTTTCTTATTATTGGGAGAAGTTGACTGTATTTTCTTATTATTGACATAATTACATACTATGGAGTTGTATTCTTTTGTTATAGCCCTCTCATTTAAATTATTCCTGACTTTAACATCAGGTTATGAAGATTACTTTTGTTGATCTCAGTCAGTTAGATGATTTACTTTCAGAGCAAATTACAGCAGCTTTCATTTTTAAAAATTTCTCCTTATTTAATTGAAGAGCAGTTAACACACACAGAAATACAGATTCTTAAGTATATGTTTTCATCAGAAACTTTTAAAAACGTTGTTTATTCATGCAAAATAGTATACAAATCTCACTGAATTTTCACACAGTGAACAAACCCATGCAGCCCATACTTCAATCCAGAAACCGTACAGTACTTATGTACACAAGTCCTTACCAAAAGCTATTAGCTGTTAAGAGTATATAGATTAGTTTTTCTTATTTTTGGTTTTCATATGAATGAAATCATACTGTATATACTATATTATGTCTGGCTTCTTTCACTCAAGATTAGTAGGTGAGATTCATCTACCCACTTATTGTCACCAAGTGTGGTTGTAGTTCACTTAATTCTCAATTTTGTACTATATTATTAAGTATCAGTGTACCTTATATTACTATTCTGTGTTGACCATTAGGGTTGTTGTATATTTTTTCTTTCTAATTTTTTCATGAGATCTCTGTCTGGAAAATGATTATAAGATTATAAACTATAGCTTTGTCTTCAAGGTATCTGGGGAATTTTTTTTTTTTGGTTGTTTACAGGACACTTCTTTATTCTGACAGACAAAAAAATGCCTACTTGTGACTTATGACCAATTTTCCCTCTCACAGGAAGCTTTATACTGGTAAATGTCCTTGTTATCTTCTGATCTTTACTTAGTTCATTCCTTTTAAGAGAGCCACTGTCCAGGAGACTGTTCACTTGGAAAAAAATTAAATCTACATGTGTCAATCTGGTGAAATAATAGGTGTATTGATTGGATAGGTCACAGAATAGGCAACATAACAAAATATATGAAACAACAGAAATAATTTATTACTCAGAAGTCCACGAGAGAAGTGGGATACCAGCAAGGGTCATTGGTAAGGTTGCATGGTATAGTGGTCAGTGGTACAAGTCGGTTAGATTGTATTTGAATGTTCCATAGGGAAATTGTCAGCAGGAGACAGTTGTATGAGGCAGGTATCTGGATAGAATATATCTAGGATCTGGGAAGGGGCAGAGAATGGAAAACTTTGAAAAGTAACATGCTAAGCCCTGTTTTTGTTATGATAAAGTTTAACATATTGTCAAAGTGGATTCTGAGGCAACATATATTTATAAGAATTCACTATACATGTTATTTCTACTTTGGTGTTATTCATAGTAGTGATAGAGCTCCTATGACTATTCTTGTCCATATATTTAGTAACATGTTTGCGCACTTCTGTTGTAGGTATATCTAGGAGTGGAATTGTTGGGTTAATGGGTATGTATATATTCAGGCTTTAAAAAATATTGGGGTTATTTTTTCTTATATAGTAGAAAATTTTTGTTTTAAGTGTACAATTATTTTGTTTTAAGTGTATAATTATTACTGATTTTAATGAATGATGCAGCCATACTATAAATCATTTACAGAACATTTCTGTATCCCCAAAAGATCACTCAGATGCATTTAAAGTTAACTCCTGTTTTTACTCTTAGCCCCAAGCAAGAATTTGTCTACTTTCTGTCTCTATAATATCATTTTCTGGACATTTCATTAAAATGGAATCATATCACGCCTGTAATCCTAGCACTCTGGGAGGCCAAGGTAGGAAAATGGCCTGAATTGGGAGTTTGAGACCAGCCTGAGCAAGAGCAAGACCCCATCTCTAAAAATAGCCAGGCGTTGTGATGGGTACCAGTAGTTCCAGCTACTTGGGAGGCTGAGGCAAGAGGATCACTTGAATCCAAGGGTTTGAGATTGCTGTGAACTATGATGCTACAGCACTTGACTGAGGGCAACAAAGTAAGACTCTTGTCTCAAAAAAAAAATGGAATCATATAATGGGTAGTCTCTTGTGAATGACATCTTTCACTTAACATAATATTTATAAAAATCATCTATGATATACCCATATGTGAGTGTTTAATTTCTTTTTATTAGTGAATAATGTTATGTCATATTTGTCTTTCCTGAATTCATGAAGTTTTGGGTTGTCCCTCATTTTGGCAAGTGTGAATAATGGTGCTATGAATATTTGTGTTCAAGTCTGTGTGTACACAACATGTTTTCATTTTCCCTGTGCAGGTACCTGACAGTAAAATTGCTTGGTGGTATAGTAAATTTATGTTTAACTTTATGAGTAACTGCAAAACCGTGTTTCAAAGTGACTACACTATTAGACATTCTCACCAGAATTTCATTGGTGTTCCTGTTTCTTTACATCCTCAAAACCATTTATTACTTTCTGTCTTATATTTACATTCAGGAAGACCTGAAATGATATTTCATTGTGGTTTTCATTTGCATTCTCCAATGTTTTAATGTAAAGAAACAGGAACACTGGTGGCAGCCACGGCTCAGTGGGTAGGGTGCCAGCCTCATACACCGAGGCTGGCAGGTTCGAACCCAGCCTGGGGCCAGCCGAACACCAATGACAACTGCAACAAAAAAATAGCTGGGCATTGTGGTGGGCACCTGTAGTCCCAGCTACTCAGAAGGCTGAGGCAAGAGAATCACTTAACTCCAAGAGTTTGAGATTGCTGTGAGCTGTGATGCCATGGCACTCTACCAACGGGAAGACATAGTGAGGCTCTGTCTCAAAAAAAAAAAGAGAGAGAGAGAGAGGAAAGAAAGGAAGGAAGAAAGAAAGAAAGGAACACCAATGAAATACTGATGAGAATGTCTAAGAGTATATCTTCTCTGGTGAAATACCTGTCCATATCTTTTGCCCATTTTGGGGGTTAGATTCAGGGTCTTGCTATGGTGTCCATTCTGGTCTCAAACTTCTAGTATTAAGCCTCTTGGCCTCCCAAACTGCTGGCTTTACTGGCGTTAGGTATTGTACTCAGCCTGATTTATTGACTGAGGTGTTTATCTTCTTGTTACAGAATTATAAAGGTGTTTTTCCTAAATTCTTGTTAGAAGTCCTTTATTCAGTAGGCATTTTCTAAGTAGTTTTTCAGAGTCTGTCTCTTTTCTATTCATTTTATTAATAGCTTCTTAAGAAATTCAAGTTTCAAATTTTAATATGGTCTAACTTATTTTTGTTTTATTTATTATATTTTTCTATTATGAGCTTCATTCTTAGTGTTATATCTATGAAGTTTTTGCCTAAACCAAATTGTCTTAAGATTTCCTCCTGTATATTTTCTAATAATTTTTTAAAATTATTCAACTGTTTTTTAAATCATTTAAGTATTTGACCCATTTTTGAGTCAATTTTTGTGTCTTGTATGTGTTGAGAGTCTAATTATCAACTTTTTTGAAGTTTGGTATATAATTGTCCCAACACTATTCCTAGAACAGACTCAATAACCAATGAATTATTTGGGCTTCTTTGTAAGAATTCAGTTAACTATTAGTAATAAGAATTTATTTTGGATTCTCATTCTGTTTTACTGATCTATATGTTTATACTTATGCCAATATCACACCATCTTTATAACTGTAACTATGCAGACATAATTTATTTTGTTGTACTTTGATTTATTGTGCTTTCCTGATAATGTGAAATTTTTTTTTCAAAGACAGAGTCTCACTTTGTTGCCCTCAGTAGAGTGCTGTGGCATTATAGCTCGCAGCAACCTTTAGCTTTGGTCTTAGGCAATTCTCTTGCCTCAGCCTCCCGAGTAGCTGGGACTACAGGCACCTGCCACAATGCCTAGCTATTTTTTTTGTTGCATTTTGGCCGGGGCCAGGTTCCAACCTGCTACCGTTGGTATGTGGGGCCAGCGCCCTACTCACTGAGCCACAGATGCCACCCTATAAAGTAAATTTTTTGTAAATTGAAGGTTTGTTGCAATCTTGCATTGAGGAAGTCTGTGTGCCCATATTTCAATAGCATGTGTCCATTTTGTGTCTCTGTATTATATTTTGGTAATTTCCACAATATTGGAAGCTTTTTCATTATTATTATATCTGTTATGATGATCTGTGTTCTTTGTTATTACTATTGTAATTGTTTTTTGAAATTATTATCATTTTAATACATAATCAGTATGTAGTTGTAACTCATAGTTATGTGTATGTGCATGTAAGTATGTATGTATGTATGTGTTTGTGTGTGTGTATAGTATTAAATTTTTTGCTGCCCAATGAGGTTCATTAAATTTTTGCTGCCCAACGAGTTTCCTTCTCAAGAGGAATTCAATAACCAGAAAGCAGTGTTTACAGGAGAGAAAGACTATTCCACATAGCACTAAATGGCAAGATGGGAAGAATTTTTCATATCCACCTCTCTGAGAATTTGAGAGTGCTTTTAAAGAGAGTTTGGTGGGCAGAGGATCAGACAGTCAGGGTCTGCTCATTGTCTGGGTTCAGGGTGGAACCATCAATCCCTCAGCCACCAGCCTGGGTGGGTCAGCCATTTCACTGGAATAAAGGACCAGGAAGATATCTCAAAAGCTACCTTTACATTTTGAAGTGGTGATGTTATCCTTGGAGAAAGTTAAGAATCTCTATGACTACCAGTCATGTGACTCCAGAATGGCAGAGAAGAGGGTAACAGCTAATTACCATCATTTTTTTTTTCATTATCAAATATTTATTGAATATCTAATGTAACAAAGATACTCTTTTCACTGGTAGGATGGAGATTCAAATAAATACCATGGCCTTCATGGAGTTATCATTCTGTTTGGGGAGTTTTAGTTTTGATCATTATTTAACTTGTTTCATTGTGGGTAAATGAATTTATTTCATTTTTTTTAAATGCTTTTGATTGATTTATTCAGCTCTTTTTTTTAATTTATTTTTTAATTGAATGTTAACTATGTACATTAATGCACTTCTGGGGTACAGTGTGGGGTTTTCACATGCATTCTGAAATACTTCCATCAAACTGGTCAACACAGCCTTCATGTCATTTTCTCAGTTATTG